>SPDY01014854.1:136626-149997 GCA_006461725.1 Moschus chrysogaster | reverse complement strand
GGAGTTGGTGATGGACAGGGAGGCCTGATGTGCTGTGATTCATGGGGTCGCAAAGAGTCGGACACAACTGAGCGACTGAACTGGACTGAACTGAACTGAGTCCTCATGACCACTTAGAAGTTTAAAAATAGAACCTGTACCATGTAGTTTGCAATGCTCTTGCTCTGGAGAAAGTTTAATATCAGAGGTCAGACAGCAGGTGAACCCCTTCCCCTCGGGTATCCCTAGAGACTAGACCGAAGAGCACGGACAGAAAAGCAGGATGGAGTTCGAGAGGCAGGAACTCGGGGCAGAGTACAGGTAACAGACAGCAGCTTGTGATTCAGACTTCGGGCTCGAGGGGCGTTGTTGCGGGCTGGCTCCCCCTCACCTCCTGTGGTCTTGCTCCTCCCCTGATGTGCCTGTTGGTGGAGCCCCGACTCTGTGCAGGTCCCACCTGTCACTCTGTGTCTGCCGTTGGCAGAGTGGGAGCCCACAGTCAGACAGGGCTCGAGACCACAGTAAATGCAAGCCTCCCGGCTTTGCCAGGGGCTTTCAATTAAAAAGGGAACAAAGGCATGCTTCTAAGAACAGACGTGACCTCGGCGGATGTCACACTGAGTGGGTAGCTGGCACCTTCTGCCTTTCCAGGGTTCCGTGGAGGGATGAGTGACAGCAGCTGTCCTGCTCCTGTGGACCTGAGATCACCATGGTCACAGCTGCCCCACAGGTCCTGCCTCAGCGCTGGAGGTTCCACATGCTACAGTAATGAGACAGCAGAGGCTGGTGTAATGACATGGTTAACTGTGCAGTGGTTGACTTCAGTCAGTAGTATAGACATTGTCTTTCTCACCTCAGTTATATTTCTCACCTTCATATTTTGTGAAAGTTAAGAATATGAATTACTCATAGCAGCAGTTCATGAAACAGACTTCCATGTTTTTGTTTCTTGGTATTTTCACTTTTTTATTTGGCTGCCTCAGGCCTTAATTTGGGCCCACAGGATTTTCCTTGCATTTTTGGGAAGATCCCCTGGAGAAGGGAAAGGCTACCCACTACCTGGAGAATTCCATGGCCCGTGGGGTCCCAGAGTCAGACACGACTGAGTGACTTTCACTCATGCTCTGTGATTGCCCTGTAGCATGTGAGATCTTAGTTCCCCAAGCAGGGACCAAACCCGTGTCCCCTGTACTGCAAGGCAGATTCTCAGCCACCGGACCACCAGGGACATCCCCATGGTTTTTAAGTTGATATTTCAAAATGAGTACCTCTGATCTGAGCCTTGGTAATCTATAGGTCATTCTTGGGGTATTTTATTATTCTTTTATCTTAAGTTTGATACAGCACAAAGTTAACAATTTCTTTCTGACATGTGTGATTAGAAAACCAAACTTTCAGGAGATGTAAGTAAAAGAGACATACAAATTCCAAAGCAAATACTGTCTTTATAATATTTTTCTTACTGTTTTCATTGTCTGAGTGCTGAAATATCCACAAAGTTTCTTGTACCTGGTTGTCCTGAGTCTTTACAGTGGAAAGATGCTCTCAGACTTCTGTTCAGCAGAAATGGCTCACCTGGTACCATGTTGTTTGTGACCACAAGTTTGATCAGTTTAATGTAGTCTCTCTCAGTGTAACGTCAGTGTTCACGTTACCATTTTAGTAGGCATTAGTGAATGAACAACTTCTGTTGTCACACTTCCGTTACCGAAGAGCGTATTAGTGCATTTTTGTTGCATGAGAAATCAGTTGAGTTTTTCAAAGTCTGTTTTTAAAGTTAATATTAGATTTTATTGAGCTACCAAAATTAAATATGCTATTAGATAAATATGTATAGAATCAAATGGTACATTAACATTTTCCATCAAAACGATTAACTCGGAGGTGTTACCTCTGTGCTTACCATTCAAGTTTCTCTGTAAGGGCCACTTTTGTGTTTTGCAGGTACTGTAATAGGTGTGGTCATCTATACTGGAAAAGAGACTAGAAGTGTCATGAACACATCAAATCCAAAAAACAAGGTAGGTTAGATAGAGCACTGACTGCTTTAATGAGTGGCCTCTGCTTTGCCTGGGAGAGGACAGGTGGCTCCGGGCAGGTCTGTCGTGTTAGCTTCATGCATGTCACAGGATCAGGGCTTCCTGTGTCGGTGATCTGGGACGTGGGTTCTCTTTGTAGCAGCAAGCTTGTCTGGAAGGATTTTCAGAACTATTTTTCTTTGCTTAACCAGAGTTTTATATGTCTCTTAAATTTTCATTGTTGTATATATAATTTGCCCATAATTTAGCAGTTAATTATGGGTCTTTTAATTTCTCCTCAATCTATTTATTTTATAATTTGCACTCTATTTTTATGTTGATGTTCACTTTTAAAATGAATCTGTATTAATGTTTTTATGGTACTTAACTTGATAGTGTATTGTTAAAGTAATTTTTAAGTTATTTCCATTTCAGAAGAAGCATGCTGAAAACTTGATTTTAGTTTTAAAGACTGCTAGTTTATATTCCTAAAATTATATTCCTATTAGAGTCCTAAAATTGTTATTTATGTAGTCATTGTGTATATAAGTTAAATCATAACAAAAAGTTAGTTTGAATTCTCAGTAGTTATTATTTAAGTAATATGTTTTGTATCAAATCATAATATGTGCTAATATCTGCTGAATGAGAAGCTCTTTCTTACTGCATTTTACTCATTTTTTTTTTGAAATATAATTTGTGTGTATCTGAGTAGAACAAAAAGTCCTCTCATGGAGCCGTGCCTGCTTTGTGAGTAATTAACAGAAGAGCTTGTCTTCTGTAGGAAATTTTATAACCAAGCGATAGAAATGAAATCATTCTTTGAGAAAATACCTTTTAGGACAGGATATGTCTCATTTTTTCAGCTAAATACTATTTTTAAAAATAGCCCTTCAGAGGCTAGCAAAGCATCCCTGATTCTCTGAATGGCTGGGCCGTTTGCAGAGCCGCTTTCTTGCGATGACCGAGAGCAGGAGTCACCAGTGAGGTCGATGGCGCTCATGTCTCTGTGTCTGTTAGGGCTCCAGGTGTCTGCCTGGCGCATGTTTACAGAAGTCAAAAAGGTTGTGCTACTGTTGTTTTAGTAGAAATTCTGATTTTGATAATGGGGAGAAATAAATCTCTTGTCGATTTATATAAACCAAGTTTTATAAACTTTGCCTTAATTTGAGCAAATCAGATATACCTGTCAGTAATTCTGCAATAGAGTTAAATTATTTAAAAATAAATGATTATACTAATGACAAGAGTTAGCATCACATACATAGTTATGTGTGTTTTCCAGCAAGTATGGTGTTTTTCTTTTCTTCAGTAGGCGAAACTAGGATGTCTAATAATGCATGTGATGATTTCTAGGGTTTTTTCCTCAATCATTTTACATTTATGATGCTATTTGAGGATAAATTTCGTTTTAAATATTAACTTTAAAGCCTTGAAACCCTTTAATACAGCTTTTTAACTCTCCCTCATCCCTCAGTGCAGCTCACCTCCGTCACTCTCACTGTCTGCCCTCGGTCACTTCTTTTCTCAGGTCACCTTTGGTGTTGGCTCAGTGAGCTGTTCCCTTGGCTGTCAGTGACCTTTCCTGGGTTTATGATGCAGTTAAGAACTCTGACCCTGGAGGCTGGCCAGCCTGGGCTAGACTCTGGGTGTTCCCACTGACCAGCTCTTTGCCTCCAGGCACTCAGTAGACGTTGCCTCTCCCTATTCCCTTTCTAAGGTGAAGTGTTAAGTCGAAATGAGTGCCCAAGCCCCGCTGCCAGTCAGGACATACCCCCAACAGCTCTAGCCCTGTCAGGCCTCGTGTCTGCCCTCCCCGCTCCTCTGCTTATCCTCTCCTCCTCCTCCTGGTTTTAGACAGCCTTCTCAGTGTCCTTGGGTTAGGAAAAGTGTATTGGGGCTTCTGCAGGATTGGACTTGGACCCTTGCTCAGGCACTTGTCAGCCTCACACAGGGAGCAGACGTGTCCCTTCTATGGCCGCACCTTCCCGGGGCTTGACCAGCGTTTGCTGCAGTCCTTCTGGTGGGAGGCCCTCGTGATGCTCCCAGCTGCTCACAGGCTGTGCATGTGGTGTCGGGAGCCTGCACAGTGGCCCCCAAGCAGACGGAGCCGGCGGGCCACAGAGCAGGACCTGCTTTGTCCGCACGGGGCTGCTTCTCCCAAAAGACACTCTGGGTGGTGGAGCACCAGCTTGACGTGAGAACAGTTTTATAAATCAAGTAATCATCTTAGGAGAGAAATAAAAATCTCTCAATGTGCATAGATCATTAAATCTTTCTAAGTGTTAAATGCTAAGTTTATAAGACTAAAATTCAGAAAAATGTTACAAGCATACTACAGTGAGCAAAAAGTAGCTGATGTGATTTATTTAGGGTGAGTTGATATGTGTTGAATGAAAAGAATGTGTAGTGTTTGAATCTTAAACAGAGAAGGGAAGAAAGAAATGTTCAGTATTTGTAAGACATTATTATCTGCAAACTACATCTCAGTAGCTTCCTAAACCAGCTAATTTCTGGATTTCACAGAAACCTAGTGGAAACAAAAACTAACCTTTAAAATGCTTTGACTTTCATCAGACTTCTTCAGGGAAGCCACACTGTTCCTAACCGTCCACTCTGAGAGCTGCCCTGTGAGTGCGTGTCTGTGGGGACATTGAGGGATGGAGTGTCAGGTGGAAGGGCACACACCAGACATTTCCTCTCTGCTTGTGTACACGTCTGACACGTGAGCAGTTGCTCTGCTCGGCGCGGCCCCTCATGGGCCTGTCCTGGAAACACACCTCGGTGACTGTGGGGATAAGAAGCTGGCACGGCAGGTCGCACACTGCGTCCTGTCCGGCCGGTCAGCAGTGCAGCCGTGTTCCCTTGGCCCGAGCACTGGAGTGACCGGGGCCCTGCGGCCTGCCCAAGCCTCAGGAGAGGGAGAATTGGGGATGTTTAATGACGCGCACTGCTGCCCACCTGCAGTGTGGTTACAGCGAGCTTCCAGGCATTTCACACAGAGCCAGAAAGAGAAGTGAGGAACCTCCCAGAGCCTGCAGGTGCCGGTTGTGAGGGCTGAGGCGGAAGAAAGGTGAGAGGAAGGCATTTCTGGAGCTCAGGCGGGCAGGTTGGTGCCGTGGACGCCCTGGGGATGAGAAGCTGAAGGGCCGGCAGGCGTCAGGCGAAGGAGCGGGGACTGAACATCCTGCACAGACCCGTCCGCGTGCGGGGCGGCCAGGAGCCCCCTGACCTGGGCCGCTCGGCCGAGGGGGAGCGGGGAAGACCGGGTAGGCTTCTAGGCGGGGCTCAAAGCACTGGAGGAGTCGTGGGGGTGAAAGCTGACCAGTGCCTCCGTGGGGAAAAGATTGTGTTGATTTTGTTTCTGGTGAGAAAAGATCACAAGACTATTGATGCTTCCAATAAAAGAAGAGAGAGTCTTAGTTTACACAGAGGAAAAAAGTGTTTTGGAAGAATAAGTTTTGTAGACATGTGATTAGTAACTTAAATATACAAACAGAATATCTTAATGAGAAATTATATACTGTAATATGGATAACAGTTGCCATCTGAAATATGGCCTGGCTTCTTTGATTTTGTAAAAAATATTTATACTCACAGACACAGAAAACAAAGTTATGGTTACAAAAGGGGAATGAGGGGGGTGAGGGATAAAAGAGGAGGTTGGGATTACATACACACACCAGTGCGTGTCACCAACAGGGACCTGCCGTGTAGCACAGGGAGCTCCATTCAATGATGTGTAAGAATCTTACTATGTAAGAACCTGAAAAAGACTACCAATATGGATGTATAACTGAACCACTGCGCTGAAGACCTAGTCTAACAGCACTGTAAATCAGCTGTACCTCAGTAAAAAATAGTAAAAATCAAAGATTCACAGTCATCAGCTAATCAGCCAGTATCTCCCGGCTTCTCCCCCCCCACTACTCCATATTTCATTTGTTTCCTACCTCCATAATCATGAATGCAGAAGGGTCATGTAAATTTTTAACTGCTCTGAGTTCCTAGGATGAAAACCACTACAGTTAAAGCACTGTTGGTGGAAAGTTAGTGATGATAATTGATGTAGTGAAATTGATGCAGAACAGGATAAGAGTTTGAGACAGTTCGTAAAAGCGTTGAGATTATAGGTCAACCATTCAGGCCCTTAAATTACTGAGACCCAGCTGCATCTCAGAGTTCTGGTGGAGCCAATAGCGAGTATGTGGTCTTCTCAGGCTGATGGTCGAGAGCCCCAGTGCAGAAGTGGAGAATGGTCTGGCCCACAGTCTCCAGTTGTCAGCGGGGAGCACCTGAGGAATGGAGGGGTGATGGCTCCCACATCAGAGACAGTAGCTGCCCACCGACCCCAGCAGGCCGCGGGGTCAGTGCCCCGCGGCCCTGTGGGTTACGGCGCTGCACAGCATCTCTCTCAGTGCCCACGCCCACTCACCAGGCCCTCCTTCCAGGCTTCTGCGCACGGCACAGGTGTCCATCTTTGGGGAGCCCTGAGCCCTCTGGCAGTACCCCCAGGCACTTTCTGCAGCCCTCGGAGTGTGAGGATCACTCCCCCTTTGAGGCTGGGCTTCTTGTGGACCACCCTGTGTGCTATGTAAAATATCCTCCTAGATGCGTGTTAGATCATTTGACTGTTTAGTACTGGTTATTTCATAAAATAAGTTACGTACTCAGCTAGCGTCCAAAGCCTTGTGGGAGCCACTCTCCATTTTGTCTTCATTTTGTCCGTTTTGTTCTCCAGCTGCTTTTTAAAAGACAACTTCAGACAGCAAAGGAGGAGAGGAGTGCAGTCACCCATGGACCTGAACTAGATTTCACACAGGTGCCCACTGGGTTCATCGCTCTGTGGCGGCAGATATCATGGGGTTTTATCCCACGGGTGTCCTTTTATACAGCAGGGAGCCTGGCGCCTTCTGGGGCTCAGCCTCCTGCCTTACTCTGACCCCTGACCCACACCCCTAGGTTGAGTGGTCCTGGGTTGGTGACATCAGCTTCCCATCCAGGCACTGATCCAACTGAAGTCCCCCCGACCCCCAAACTTCCCCAGTCCAAACCTCTGGGGTCTTTGACACACACCAGAGACGGAGAGCCACTGCCGCTGAGTGGACACCACAGTCAGATAAATGAGGATCCTGCTAGATTTATCAGCTGTAACTGAACTCCATGACTCACAGACATCCTGCTTAAATTCATCCTTCTAGAATGGCCTTGAAATTGGTTCTATAAATCCAACTTGATAATTTTATAATCAGAAATACTGTTTTATCCTTATTGCAGGAGCTTATTAAAATACTGTTTAAAATGCAGCATGTTTTATTCAGACGTGGGAACTAAGAATAAATCCTAAAATGTAATTAGAGTGGAGGAAAGTTGTAAAAGAGAAATTCTTAGAGCTCCTTCTTGGAGTCAGAATGTTCCCCGTGTAGTGCTTACTGAGGCAGATAAGAAGCAGGAATTGGGGTCCACATAAAATTCAAAAATTCTGTTTTAAAACTTTGAACAAATCAAAAGCTTATATTATGAAGCAGTTACTTTTACAGTAATATTTGATGAAATTTTAATAAGGAATACAATTAGAGTAATGGACTGCTTTATAAAGCCTAACTTGAGACATATTTAATAAGATGATACTTGATTACATTTAAGAGGGAAAAATTCTTGCAGTAGGTTAAGAAAAATCAGTTGTGACAGGTTGCCATTTTCACGCCATTCATAATAATAAGTTGCTCAGAGCAAGAACAGCAAGGATGAAATGATAATACAGATTGCTTCCAGCAGTTATTATAATCCCTTGGGCTTATTGATTTGTGTTTCTAATAAAAAGATGCTTTCAAACGTCTCACTGACAGGCAGACAGGTGATATGTGCCATTATGTGAATTAGAGCCTCTTCTTTTATCTGAATGGTTGTAAAGGCATTTGAGATAATAGAGCCCAAATAGGATCAGCCATGGTGTACTTTGCAAGTTGAAATATCAAAGGCTGTTTTGAGCCTAGCTCTTTTATTTTTAAAAGGACAGTTTATTAATATTTTAAGAGTTGTGTTTTATGTTAAAATTTTATAGTAGAAAGACTTTACTCTCTTCTTGTGGTTGTATACAGTCACTGCACCCCCTAATTGTTTTAATAGTTGCCTTCTTGAGTAATAAAATATTTTTGGATGTAAATACTTGTTTAAAAATGGGATCATGTGGTTCACAAAAGAGCTACATGTTGTGGAATATGGTAGGTATTACAGTCAATCCACAGAGATAGAAAGGCTTTGCGAGTGCTTTTTTTGGATAACTGTTATTAATATTAACAAATCATAGTGTTTCAAAGCCTCATCAGAAGATTAACTCGAGAAACAAACCTCCAATAAAGTAATTCAGTGGCACGTAGACAAGACCCCGCGTGGCCCTCGGAGCTGTGACAGCACACACCGCCTCGCTGCACTTGCTCAGCCGCACTCGCGGACATTACAGCTGCTCACAATTAAAAGTTGTGTTTCTTCATCAGCAGTGTGAATATAAATAAACTTATAATTTCAGGAAAGTAATACAGAGGCAAGACGCTGAATGAAGAAGCAGTCCTAATGATAACCTCTGAGACGTAATGCTCTATCAGAGTATACAGCGAACATCTCAACCGGAAAACTTGGATTCAGGCCCTAGTTCCTTTTAAATATGAATTTGATTGTAAGGCAAGTGTTCTGAATAGGAAACAGCATATTTGTTATTTAAAGTAAATACTGTGTACCACTAAAAAGACAAGTTTTTCTGTAAATTTCTGAATGANTAGGTATTACAGTCAATCCACAGAGATAGAAAGGCTTTGCGAGTGCTTTTTTTGGATAACTGTTATTAATATTAACAAATCATAGTGTTTCAAAGCCTCATCAGAAGATTAACTCGAGAAACAAACCTCCAATAAAGTAATTCAGTGGCACGTAGACAAGACCCCGCGTGGCCCTCGGAGCTGTGACAGCACACACCGCCTCGCTGCACTTGCTCAGCCGCACTCGCGGACATTACAGCTGCTCACAATTAAAAGTTGTGTTTCTTCATCAGCAGTGTGAATATAAATAAACTTATAATTTCAGGAAAGTAATACAGAGGCAAGACGCTGAATGAAGAAGCAGTCCTAATGATAACCTCTGAGACGTAATGCTCTATCAGAGTATACAGCGAACATCTCAACCGGAAAACTTGGATTCAGGCCCTAGTTCCTTTTAAATATGAATTTGATTGTAAGGCAAGTGTTCTGAATAGGAAACAGCATATTTGTTATTTAAAGTAAATACTGTGTACCACTAAAAAGACAAGTTTTTCTGTAAATTTCTGAATGAGGTCTTACTCGTCATTTGTTGTGTATAAAGTAAGTAATAATTGATAGTATGTCAAGACCTTGGTGCTGGGAAGGATTGAGGGCAGGAGGAAAAAAGGGCGACAGAGGATGAGATGATTGGATGGCATTATTGACTCAATGGACATGAGTTTGAACAAACTCCAGGAAATATGGAAAAACAGGGAGGCCTGGTGTGTTGCAGTCTGTGGGGTCTCAAAGAGTCGGACACGACTGAGTGACTCAACAGCAACAACAACATCATTTCTGAACTAAATACCCTATAATCAATTTCTTAACAGAGAAGTACAATTTATTCAAGAAGCAAATAAGTGTTCTTCATAAGTGCCTTTGTATTTTGAAATCCTTGATTCCTTGTCCTGGGGCCATGAATACTGTTAGAAATAAGTGGAACTTGTGATGACTGCTTTATCGTGACATTTCCATCTTAATTTATATAAGCTCACAAAACTTACTCCCAGGAGCATTTCTGATGAAGGCCTTTCAGTGTGGGTGAGAAATACGGTCTGAAAGATGTAGTGAGATGGAAAATGAGCAACTTGGAAACCTGGATGGAACCAGAGTGGATGGATGACTGTGTCGTGAATGAAGACAGCAGAGGAAGATGAGGTTTTCCTGTTGTTTTTAGATTCTCACGGTACATTTCACCTTCCCTGGAGGGCTGGCACCCCAGGACTGTGGTGGGTTCCTGGGGTGTAGTGCCCTAGGTTGTTATGCAGAGGGGGTCCCTTCGTGGTCACCATGAAGAGAAACAGGTCATGAGCAGTGTGGGTTCAAAAGCAGACTTGGTTGGGGAAGATTCGAAGCCAGCGGTCAGCTGGAAGAGAAGGGAAGTCACTTGGTTTGCTTGCTGTGTAGGAAGGCAGGGGGCATGGGCAGGACCCTTTGGCCCCCACCATGCTTCCTGCTTCTTGAGAGAGAAGCTAGCCAGGGGAAGACTTGGCTGCCCCTGGCAGGGTGTGCGGGGTGCCTGTCCTTGGGGCTGTCGTGGGTGAGGACCCCAGCGGGGGCTTGGAGGCCGAGTTCCAGCCCAGCCCCTCCCCGTGCCCGCTGGCTGTGTGTGTGGGAGTGCGCAGCCCGCTGCCACCCCGGGCCCTGGCGATGCTGGTCTGGTGCTGCTCCGGAGGCAGCCCCGGGCTCCGTGCCACCTCATCCTGGTACCTCTGCTGTCTCAGCCTCTTGCACGGTGCCCACCCGTGTACTGAATGGTCACAGTACTTAGCAGTGGTTCATGGTTTTCCCCTCCATAGTTACTGTTTTCTAACCAATAATTTAAAAATAAATGTATTCCTCAGAAACACATCTGGTTTCAACTTAACTGTCTTTTCACACACCTAAAAATGTATTCTGGATATCAGTTTTAAAAGAAACTCTGGTATGTTGACATTAGAGTAACAGCTAAACAGCTGTTTAGGTAGTAAACAGGTAGTAGCTGTTGGGTAGTAAACAGCTACCCAAGTTTCTTTTTTACAACCGCATTAACTGAGCATGTATATGATACATTTAACATGAAATTAAATAGCTCTCTTTTCCCGTATGTAATTAGCATTTTCATCTTGTAATTTCCTTTTGCAAAACTTTAAAATATATCATGTGAGTTTGACTTTTCCCACTGTAATCTGCTAATTGCCTAAGATTTCTTTTTGAGGGACGGTTATTCACATCAAACATTTCTGAAAGGCTTGGGTTTTTTTATGTTTTTTTTTTTTAATTTTACTGAAATTAAGTTGATTTACAGTGTTGTGTTAGTTCCCGCTGTACAACAAAGTGACTCAGTTACATATACACATACATCACTCTCGCAGATTCTTTTCCCGTGCATCACANATTTTTTTTTTTTTTAAATTTTACTGAAATTAAGTTGATTTACAGTGTTGTGTTAGTTCCCGCTGTACAACAAAGTGACTCAGTTATATATACACATACATCACTCTCGCAGATTCTTTTCCCGTGCATCACAGAGTACTGAGAAGAGTTCCCTGTGTACAGTAGGTCCTTTTCAGTTATCTATCTGTTTTATATAAGGTAGTGTGTATATGTCCGGAGAAGGCAATGGCGCCCCACTCCAGTACTCTTGCCTGGAAAATCCCATGGACGGAGGAGCCTGGTAGGCTGCAGTCCATGAGGTCGCTAAGAGTTGGACATGACTGAGCGACTTCACTTTTACTGTTCACTTTCATGCATTGGAGAAGGAAATGGCAACCCACTCCAGTGTTCTTGCCTGGAGAATCCCAGGGACGGGGGAGGCTGTCTTTGGGGTCACACAGAGTCGGACACGACTGAAGTGACGCAGCAGCAGCAGCGTGTATATCTCAGTCCCAATTTCCCAGTTTATCCCTCCCCTGATTACCCCCTTGGTAACCATAAGTTTGTTTTCTACATCTGTGACTGTTTTTGTTTTGTAAATAAGTTCATTTGTACCATTTTTTTAGATTCTACATATAAGCAATATAACATATTTGTCTTTCTCTGGCTTACTTTGCTCAGTGTGGCTTCTTCTCAAACTGCTTAATACCATCAAAATCAAATATTTTTTTGAGGCATTGAAGTCAGAAGGAAATTTTTTGAGCCCTATTATTTGAACCCAATTAGAATATAAAACTTCTATGAGATAAATTACCACAATGTAATAAGTGTTAATTTATCTGTAGCATAAATTAATTACAATGTAAATTGTAATTGGTGTGCCAATGTATTTCTTACTAATATTTTCAAGAGACAATAGGATAACGAGCCCAAAATGTACTAGTGGTGGTTAATTAGTCCCCTCCACCAGTGAACAGTGCCTTCTGTAGAAAGTTTCAGTAAAATATACTAGTTGAAATACTTGCTTATTAATACTTTAAATTTTGGTCTGGTGGNGCATTTAGAACAGTCTTTGGGACTCTGTGGGAGAGGGTGAAGGTGGAATGATTGGGGAGAATGGAATTGTAGCATGTATATTATCATAAGTGACCAGTCCAGGTTCGCTTCTGCATCGCGATGCTGCTGTGTTGAGAGCATTAAGGGGAGAGGAGAAAAAAAAGGAATTTGGTCCGATGGGGGTGCTCACAGTCTGTTCTGACCAGCTACATCCTGGTGGATGCATAACAGTGCTGGATACTATGTGAGCTGTCTTAATTCAGGTTAGTTAATGAGGATGGGTTACTTTGTTCTCTAGACTGGAGGGTGGGCTCATTAGAGTTTATGCTACGAGACCTCGAAAGACCAGGTTCCATGTGCTGAAGACTCAGTGCATGTTTGTGAAGTCACTTCATTTCTGGAGGGGGAAACAGTGCTTGCTCTGACCAGGAGAGGCCAGAGAGGCAGCTGTAATGAGATGCTGATGGGGCTGCAGAGGAGCAGGTACCACTGGGGGGCACCTGCAGCTCTTTTGCTTCCCTTGACATGTTGCGATTTCTGAGCAAGCCAGCGAAATCCCATTACGACAGAACTGCAGATAAGCAATCCTTTTCGATTATTCTTAGTTTTTGAAGCTGATTTAGTTTACAAAATTTTATACTTTCAAAACAGATAAAGCAGAGGAATCATTTACATTAAAAGTTATGAATTTATGAAAAGGTTGCACCTAACACTGAGATGGCTGGATGGCATCACCGACTCTGTGGACATGAGTTTGAGTGAACTGCGGGATTTGGTGATGGACAGGGAGGCCTGGCGTGCTGTGATTCATGGGGTCGCGGAGAGTCGGACACGACTGAGCAACTGAACTGAACACTCTAAAAGGATTTTAAATTCTTTTCTTTTTTTTTTGGTGTTTTGACCTGAGTTTTTTTCAGCAGAGTGATTATGGCTAAAACAAAATTTTTATTTTACTTTCAGAACTCTCCCATGCCCTGGATTAGAATTCTAGCTTGTGATATTCAGATGAGTTCTTTCAAAATTCCTCTACATTTCAGAGAAACCAAATGGTTGACAGGAATACAATCCCAGCAGAGGCTTAAAAAGGAACAGGATTGTTGAAATGTTTGAAGAGGGAATATTTCCTTAAAGGTACTCATGCATGTGAAGATCCTGGAAAAACTGAATCA
>SPDY01014854.1:43850-62612 GCA_006461725.1 Moschus chrysogaster | reverse complement strand
GGGTGGGATTGGGGTAGGGCTGGTGAATTGGGGTGGGGCTGGGGGCAGGGCGGGGCGCACCTGCATCGTGGAGATGATGAGGCCTCGATGCATGACGAACTGGCCGAGCGCCGCCGAGCGCTTGTAGCTGCTGCGCCCGTGCACCATAAGCAGGCGGCCGACGTGCTTGAACCGCGTGATGGAGAAGTCAGCTGCCAGCGAGGCCTGCCGCCCCTCCTGCAAGGGCGGGCAGGGTGCTCAGGGTTGGCCGAACCCACCGGGGAGCGACACGGTGCTGGGGATGGGCCTGCGGGGCGCGTCGACCCACAGCTCCCTGGAGCGCAGAGCAGGAGGCACTGTGCGGGGGCTCCTGCCCAAGGGAGCCCACTCTGGGCTGAGGAGCAGCCGCTGCCCCCAGGACCTCGAGCGGGTCCAGCTCCAGCACTGTGGGCGTCCCAGGATCTAAGCAAGGACCTCGGGCGTCTGCAAGCCAGTCCTCGCAACTTGTCGCCACAGCTGGAGCTGCCGCCCCACCCACCCCACCACAAGCAGCTGCAGGTTCAGCTGTGACCAGACACCTGACTGTGGGCCCAGGATGGATCTCTGATGGACAAGGGTAGGTTTCTTAATCGTTTTCAGAGCAGCCTTACAGACCCTCTGAGGTCACAGGAGGAGGAACGGTTTCTTCTGTGGGAGGGCGCAGCCCAGTGGGTACAGCACTTGCTCTCCACAGGGCATCGGGGCCGCGGTCCTCCCGTCCTTCAGGCTCCTGGCCTTAGGGGTGTCAGGGCCATGGGTCCCCAGCACAGGCGGGGGCCACAGAGCAGGGCCGACATGCCACCTTCCAGCCCATGTCCCACACGTGGTGGCCATGCTCACGGGTCTCCCTGCCCCCAGGCTCTCCAGCCACACTGCTGCTCACAACTGCGGAGGCCACTGTGTCCCCACTTGCTTTTTCACAGACTGGACTGAACTCTCCTTGCCCTCTGCAGTTCTTCCTGAGAAGAACACAAAGTATGTTGTCAGCCTTATATTCAGTTTTGTGAAAACCATCTCTTTTTTCTGTGAAGTGCACCCGTCTGGCATGTACTTTACTTTTGAGATGCTATCAAATGAAAACAGCCTTACCTGAGTGTGTGTGTGAGATGTGTACGATCAGACACCCCCAGAAGCACTCATCTGTGCATGAACACAGAAAGTCAAGCACTTTATTAATGTGGACGTCGTTCATTAAGTATTTTGGAACCTGGAATATTTATTAATAGATGAAAACATTTTAATGGAGGATTACTATCTCCCTTCTTGTGATCTGTGTCTAGATTAAATAGTGCCAGGTAACATCTTTAAAAAAAAAAAAACAACCTGTATTATCCATGAATATGATTTCAGTAGCTCCAAATAAGTTATTTTACTAGAAAAAAAATTAAAAGCAGAAAAGCTGTCATATAGACACAGCAAATAGTATCCCATCTAATAAGAATCTTCAGTTCAGTTCAGTTCAGTCGCTCAGTCGTGTCCGACTCTTGGGGGGGGGGGGGGGGGGTGGGGGGGGGCCGGGGGGGGGGGGGGGGGGGGGGGATGGAAGGACCATTTACAGATGGTCATAACAAGGTGACTGACGCAAAATGCTTGCTTTGTGTTTCGGTCATGAGTTTCAACTTCTTGTGTAGTTCAGGCCAACTAAGTATCTGAAGGATTAAACGATGTAAAATAGAGCCATAATCTCAAAATAGCATTAATTTTAGGATGCAAACATTTCAGAAGCCAACACACCAGTTTTTGATATTCCTTCTGTGGAGATTTTATGGGTCATAAAAGAAATGATATATTACAGGACTAAAATAAAGTTTCATGTGTTTCAAATTAATCCCAGGCTCATCTTTAAGTAGGTAGTTTTTTTTTGTGGAGATTTTATTTGTGGGGCTATAACACTGAAAAGTCAACAAAAATTGATCTGAAGTTTTATCAGAATCATTAATAATTTAATTGCAAATAGTAGTCTGCAGGGCCTAATTTGCGATTCTGATGCTTCGAGATAAACGACATTTACATGTAAATTATATTCAAATCACTATTTCTGTAGGTGCAAGTGCTTCATTTGGAAGACAGACACACACCATGTCTGCTCAGCCACCATCAATCAAGACCCAAGAAACTTTTATTTCTTGTTTGAATCAAATTTCATCATAACTAATAGATACAGTAAACACATTAATTTAGATCATTTCTACTAATTTCCTTTGATCTAATTAAGGGAGAACATTTAATCTGAAGATGGCAGTAGATTAAAAACACGTCCACTTTGCATTTACAGCTTGTCTCACAAAAGCGGCCTCTGGACCACATATAACGTGTATGACTAAGAGACAGACATTATTATTTCTTGGCTGTGCCACACACCTTGTGGGATCTTAGTTTCTGGGCCAGGGATTGAACCTGAGGCCTTGGCAGAGAAAGTACCAAGTCCTAACCACTGGACCACCAGGGAACTGTAATTTTTTAAATCACTACACACTTTATAAATTTAATGGAAAGTGATGGCAGCATGTCTGTTTTAAAATAGACATTTAGTTGTTAATAATTCTAAGTACTACAGGAAAATACTCTTGAATGCATATCTTGTTTCACTCTATCAAAAGCAGCTTTTTGATCACATTAATATATGTACCTAATATAAATGTGTTTTTAACATTTATAAATTAAGGAAATTATTTCTCTTTTTAAATAGGTATCTAGTAATTAATCTACATTCTCACAAAACCACTAAATTTTAATTCAAAACATTTAAAGTTCAAAGGGATGTGGATGTACACTTACCGGCCTGAAAACATGCGTGTCCTGCGTTCGAGACACCAGGTGAGAACTCTTGGCGATGCACGTGGCGGTCTCCAGCTTGTCGCCTGTCAGCATCCATATCTAGGAGACAGTCCCAGCGGGTGAGCCCCAGCTCTGTCATGTGTTCACCTCTTAAGTCTCTACCCTGGGACAGACAGCTGCATCTACAGCGTCACTATTCACAACAGCCGAAACGTGAAGTGAGGCGAGAGTCCACGGACGGACGGCAGAGAAGCCCAGTGTGGTCCCCCCACACAGGGCAGGCGGTTCCGACACCTGCTACCGTGGGGGCGAACCTCGAGGACACCGTGCTGAGGGGGACAAACCAGGTGCCAAGGGAAACACTGCCTGACCCGCCTAAGCGCGGTCCCTAGAGGAGTCGCGCTCCTAGAGACCAGGTGGACCGGCAGGAGCTGGGGCTGCAGGAGGGGAGCGGGTGGCCCAGGGGCAGTTTCATCTTGAAGCTGGCGAGTGGAGGCAGGCGGCGGCTGCAGGGCGGTGTCAGTGGACCTAGTCTCACCGCCCTGTGTGCTGGAGGCTATGCGGATGGAATGGAAACACCTCAGACGATGCGCTAATGGGAATGGCAAGAGCAGAGCAATGTTCAGACGTGGCAGCTGGGGCCGGGGCAGGCGAAGGACTGAGGCAGGAGCCTTGTGACCGAAGGACCACAGGGCTGAGGGTCTGCGGAGCTGAGGACCCGAGATTCTTTTCTGACCTGTTAGCTTCTCAGTTGAAAGCTGGGGTTCAAGATGGGTAGACGGGCAGTGATTAAGCCAGAAGTTGTTTAGGTCAAATAAGGCATGTTGAACAAGACCATGAAAAATAAAAAGATCTGGCTCATTTATTATTGTAGTTATTTTATTTAACTTTGCTGTGCCCTGTGGCTTGTGGGATCTCAGTCCCCCAACTAGGGACTAAACTTGGGCGGTGGAAGCCCAGAATCCTAACCACTAGGCGACCAAGGAACTCCTGAGACCAGTCTTATCACATACATGCATATATTAGTGTGTAAATCTCCCTAGCCTGAAAAGAGAGCAAAATCAGCACACTTGATACATAACGGAATGGTTTATCCACACTTTGCGTAGCATCAGTAGTTTCCATCATCTGAATTTTCCAGGTGTTTTATGTATCATACATCAGCATGAGTTTTGGGGGGCAGGACACAAACTTATGTGGTATACTGGCTCTCTGCTCAGTGGCTCCTTTCAGTGTCTGAGGATTTGCGTTTTTTATTTCCATTACACATTTAGATTCACTTTACTGAGCTTAGATCTAAGATTATGACAGCTCATTGTGACAACGTTGGAAACAAGTCACAGAACAAGGACCCCCGCTCCCGACAACCTGGTGACCGTGACCCGCGAGTGCCATGGCTCAGCCTCAGAGGATGGGCCGAAACTGCATCCTTCCTCGGGATGGCACAAAGGAGTCTGCGTCTTTGGATGGAAAAAGGGGAGGAACTAGGGCAGAACCTCACCAAGCCCTTCTCCAGGCTCAGGGAGCAGCTGCTGCAGACCTCCACACGAGACGCGTGCACTGCCTGGCTCGCCGACCACCCAGGATGACACCCGCGAGCTGGACTGGGCGGAGCTCAGGAAGAAACATGGTGAACGGGCAGGCTGTCCGCTCTAACCCTCTCACGTCTCCACCCAACTTCCTGGCCGGATGGGCTGAGGTCAGCTCAGTGCTCGGAGTCCGAGCCTCTTTCCAATTCTGACTCCCACCTGGACAGCAGCTTGGACCCCTGCGGTGGCCCCACTGCACCCCTCAACAGGCGGGAAACCTCCTGTGTTTCTCTGTGCTGTCACGGTACCCTCATCTAGGTGTGCCAAGGCCACTGTTATCTGAAGTTGGCACAACTTTGTGTCCTGACATTCCGCCCTAGTTTGCTCTCTGGTCCAGCGAGACACAAGTGTTTCTTTTCAGTAACATTCTCAAAAGTGGAAGGCCTGTTCTGAGGCAGCACGTTTCTTGTCCCCTGATAACCGCACTTCAGCTTCAGTGAGAGCACGGAAGGCAAGAAAACAAACTAAAACTTATACCCAAAGCCCTTGTCTCCCCGGACCCAAAGAGGACAAACCGCTGGGAAGCCAGCTGGTCCATGGGTCAGCAGGCAGCATCATGCAGTTTACGGGAAACCCCCAAAGTGGGTACAGGCTGCGGTGCAGGCAGCTCGGGCTGGGCCAGGGGGCAACCAGCCCGCCCTGGGACTGCCTGAGAGCTGGGGGTGGCGTGGAACCACCAGAAGCTCTAAGGATGGGAGTCCAGCTGGGGACACTGGTTTCTTCTCCGAGGGTCAGGCAGAGACCTTGCTTACAGACCTCCCATGCTCCGTCTTATTTGAGTTCCAAGGGACCACCCCCAGGGGACGGGGTACCTAGTTTCAGGGGACCACCCCCGGGGGACAGGGTCCTGGTTCAGGGGACTACTCCTGTGGGTGGCAGGGTACCCCGGGGGGCACGGGTACCTGGTTTCAGGGGACTACCCCTGGGGGGTAGGGTACTGAGTTCCAGGGGACCACCCCCAGGGGATAGGGTACCTGGTTCGGGGGACCACTGCTTGATTCCCTTTGCAAGAATGATGTAGTGGATTGCTATACTCTCCTCCAGGGAATCTTCCTGACCCACGGATCAAATGCGAGTCTCTTAAGTCTCGGGCATTGAGAGGCAGGTTGTTTACCTGGCAGGGTACCCGGGGGGGGGGGTACCTGGTTCGGGGACCACTCCCAGGCTGTACCTTGATGCCGGCGTTGCGCAGCATCTCCAGGGTGGGCCTCACATCCGCCTGCAGCTGGTCCTCCACACCCGTCAGGCACAGCAGCTCCATCTCCCGCTCCAGGCTCTCCACCACTGCGGCCACCTTGAGCGTCCGGTCGTGGAGGCTCAGCTTGGCCTGGTTGTAGCGGCTCTGAGGATGACGGCAGTGCCATGAGTCATGCTGGACTGACTGAGGCCGGACGCCCTGCCCACCTGGCGATGGTGGCCCCAGGGGAGCTGCCCACTCACCTCGAAGTCCTGGTACTGCTCCTCCGTGAGTGCCCTCTTGGCTACCACGAGCGTGCGCAGGCCTTCGCGGGCCATGTTCCCACACTGGGAGAGCACAGGCAGGTCACAGGCTTGCCATGGGCTCGGCACCCCTCCACGGTCACTATAATGGCCTCCCCCGGGAGTGGGCAGCGGAGGGGCATCGCGGAAGGAGCCGCCCCCCAGCGCCTCCAGCACGGTCCACGCAGGAGGTGCTGGGGGGCAGGCCTCATGCCATCGCCCTTTCCACCGCACGAGGGCAAGTGTTGGTGGTTTTGCATTTCAAGTTTGGGGAACAAGTTTATAACCAAAATTCCACTCGGGTGCTTCCCTGACACAGAACAGCCCCTGTAAACTCAGGCTCCAAGAACATGTGGGCTTTTGAATAAGCCAAAAGGCTCTCAGACAACAATAGTGCCACAACAAAGACGCGGCGGGGGTCGAAAGATGTGTCTGTGGAAGAAACTACAAGGTTGGAAATAAGCGCATAAAGGATTTTTAATAAAGTTATCTTTGTGAAAAACAATCTGACATTATGTCTGTTGCAAGACATTTATTGATTTGACCTCATAAAGCTAAATAAATTAAACAAGGATTTTATAATTAATTGCACATCATTATGACCAAAAGTAATTTTTATGGCATTTTACTAGGTCTTCAGGGAGTTTAATTTATTCGTGTCCCTGATTAAATCCAGTGCCTGAAGGAGCTATTGATTCATATTGCCAATACCGTCATGGATGTGGGCTGTGGGCGCTGGACTGACAGACCGACTCCAGGCGTGCAGTGGGGCGGGGTGCACTGGACCCCGCAACAGCAGGCACCGCGGGGGCCATGCCCATGGCTTCAGGCTAGTCCTCCTCTGAATCTGACTTTGCACTAACACATTACTGGGGACAAGTACAAGTCACACTTGTTTAGGGAGAATTTGATGAAAATATAGGATTGGTTATATCTGGGTCTTACTTTCCATGTTTAAAGTGAATCTTAGGTANCAATAGGCTACTAGGGAAGAACAGAGAGCAATTATTAATAGCTACAGAAAGAATGAAGTGGCTGTGCCAAAGTGGAAATGACAGTCCGCTGTGGACTTGTCTGGTGGTAAATGTGAAGTCCGATGCTGTAAAGAACAATATTGCATAGGAACCTGGAATGTTAGGTCAGTGAATCTTAGGTACAAATTAGAATAGATTAAAATTCTAACTAAAATCTTGTAATAATTTAGGTTACAAAATAAGTATCAGGTTAAAATTTAACTCTGGATATAAAGACAATATTATTTCAGATGTTTTAGTGACTGATTGGTGATGTTTTCTGTTTCTTCACCAACATAAACTATTCTTCATGAAGACCCGCCTGCACATGTCCAACGTGCATCTACACGAAAGCCCGAACACTAGCCGTTCACGCAGCAAATGCACCTTGTAGCACCAGCTCTCCCACCTCTTCTCTACGGGCTGACTGCTGTCCGGTTGAAACCGGCACCTCGGCTCGTCCGTGACCCCAGTGAGCGCCCACAGCTCAGGCCCTGCGCTGCGTGGAGGACCTGCAGACGCCAGCGAGCGCGTACCTCCTCCTCCAGCCAGTCGTTGTACTGCACGATGGAGGCCATGGCCACGTCGGCGCCCTTCATGTAGAACGTGATCTCTGCTGTGGACTCGTCCTGAAATGAGACACGCCTGCTGAGGCCAGGCTGCCCGGGTGGAACCACCTGAGACAGCAGCCCCCGGGAGCGCCGCTCTCCGGGAGGGCTGCTCAAATACCCGCTCTGTAGGGCCGTGTCCTCCCTGGGCGCCCAGGCCGACCGCAGCCGAGGCCACGATGGCAGCTCACAAGGTGCTGTGCTGAGGCTTCTGAAGTAAAACCTGTACACACACAGGTGCCTGGGACTGCAACAGAAATCCTCTCAAATTTTCATAGTTTGAATGAGCTTCTAGTTTAGCCAACATCCAAGATGTATATGTATGTGGTATTTGCTACAAAAATTTGACAGCAACTTCATAGTTGTAAGTCAGTCTTAAGGTAAAGTCTTCAGCGGCTACTGCAGCAGAAAACAAAGCAGCTCGAGCTGATTTAAAAACTCACCAGTAACACCTTATACCCACTCTGCCTTAGTTGTCTTAGGAAAGTCGGTCTATCACGACTGTTAGAGCATAAGTTATCAGTCTGAATTTTGGGACAAGCATAAAGCCCTGCCGGGAGCCTTAGCGGCCCTGCAGGGAGCAGAGCCAATCCTGGCCGGGGCAGGGGCGGGCATACCCTGACAATGACCCCCATGCGCTTGCTCTCCGATGTGAAGGGGAAGGTCTGCAGGATGCAGTAGGTGAGGATCTGGCCGCCGGGGGTCCGCAGCTGCATGGACGTGAGGTCTCTGCTGACCAGCGTGAGACCGACGCTCTCTGTCCACTGCACCAGGGCCACCTGCAGGGGACCAGCGAGGTGTGAGGCTCCCAGCGGGAGACTGGCGCGGTGTGAGGCCACCGCTCCCTGCCAGGGGAGGGCGTCAGGCCAGTGTCAGTGAGCTCGCTGAGACGCCACCAGGAGGCAAAGCTGGCCCTGCTTGCTCTGAGGCCTTTCTAGGGGACCCTGGCTGCTCCAGGGTCCACAAGCGTGTGAATATGACACAGTGGGTGGGTCACCGTGGAGCTGGAATTAGAACCCGTCTTCCCCGGATTTCCAGCCGTTACTAGGATACTAGAGAAGGCCGGGCCCCGACAAGATGCTACGAGGACACAGAACCATAATTTAGAGCGTCAGTGACGCTCCCCAAATTACAGCATTCAAAAGGGATGCACGGACATCAGCAGAGGCATGGCAAGGGGGGCAAGTCAACTACCCCACAGCCCCGCGCAAACGCGAACTGAAAGTGAAACTCCGTACACGTTCCTACACAACCTCTCCATATCTGTGCGGGATCCGACCCAGAGGCTCGCCTTCAGTCCACGCAGTGAGAGGTTACCATTACATCCTGACCTATACATTCTATCTTCCTGTGAACACCCTATCATCTTGGGCCGGCTTCAGTCAGGATACAAGTTTCTATATTTGGTGACTCACATCTGTTTATTATTTAGCTTATGCTTGGTTTCACAACCCCTTGGAGGTAGCATTTATCTCAAAAAAATCAGTTGGGCTTCTGCTACCTAGCCTAGCATCCGTGTAGCTGTTCTCAGTGAGCGAATCTGTGGTTTAACTGTCTGTTGCCAACAGAAGGAAAAAGGTTCAGAATGTCAACGGCATAGATACTTTAGTTACTGTTCTGATGTCAGTTGCTTAGCGCTGGGCAGAACTCTGATAACATAAACATTTCTGAGCAGGTCTGTAAACAGCCACAGAGGACGGACAGGAACGCGCAGGACTCCTTGCCATGTGCTCAGCGCCCTGGCCACCGCCACCCATGGCCACACGCACAGGGCCGTGGGGCCCGGGAGGGCAGAGGGTCTCCCTGGCTCTGAGCTTCGCCACGCCGCCGCGGCATGCCTTGGGGCTGCAGTCAGCCTAGCAGAGTCCAGGCCGCACTCTGTACGTCTGAAGTCAACTAGTGCTGTTCTTTTTAGACGGATTTGAGGAGTAACTTCCCATCCAGAGGTGTGCCATGTATCAGTGACAGGAAGGAAACTTTCTAAGGTACTAACAGTTTGATTGTATTTTCTTCCTAAAGATGATTAAGCAATTAAAACACACATGCTGTTTGAAAGCATAATGTCTCCTAACGCAGAATGAAGGGCATCAGCCAAGCGTGGGGGAGGCTCTTCACATGACTCGGGGAGTCAGGAGGGGAGGCTCTGCCGGCCACGCCCGCCTCCAGAGGCCCTGCACAGACTGGGCAGCAGCGGTCCACTCAGACCGCTGTGGCAGAAACGACTGTCCGGCTACAGAGCCAGGCCACGGCGAGGGGGTCTGCGATGGCCTCAGGACAGACCCTCGATGCCCGCTGTGTTCAGGGCTCCCCTCACAGGGACCAGCACCACAGACACCTCCTGAACCAAGGAGAAACAGTCTCTTCTTCAAGGTGGCTGAACAGTGGGAAGCTCAATGTGACACTGAAGACAGAACAGAACACATGGAGCCCTGTCTAAGCACTGGCTTGTGTGAGGCAGTCTTCTGGGTCCCGGAAGAGACGGGGGGGAAGAGCTCGTCCAGCGTAATCTGGGCTTTGAGAGTAAAAACCCAATTTTCACCCTAGGAGTCACTAGTTCGTGGTTAGCCACTTCTTCACAAGTAAAATGTCATTGCTTGAAAGAAGCGCCCAGGCGGCTCTATGGTTCCATACAGCCAGTGTTCGCACCTGTTTTTGGTGGCGCAGGTGTTCAAATTTTTTGCTTTTGTTTAAACTGGGTGGTTGTTTTCTCATGATCGAGTTTTGCAAGTTCTTTATCTGTACTGGTTACCGGTCATTTATCAGGTATGTATTTTGCAAACACATCCTGCAAGTCTGTGGTTTGTCTTCATTTTCTTAACAATGTTTCTCGAAGAATGTAGGATTTTTACCTCGAAGTCTAATTTATCAGTTTTTTCTTTTATAATTTGCACTGTTTGTGACCCACAAAATCATTGCCTAACTCAAACAAACCGACAAGGACTTTCTTACATGTTTTCTTTTAGAAATTTTATACTTCTGGTTTTTCATTTAGGTCTATGACCAATCTGAGTTAATTTTTATAATAGTGAGACATACTGGTTCAGGCTCTGTTTGCAAATGGCTGTTCAAATGTTCTGTGCCCCATTTATTCTGACCATTTTCTCTGTAATGGATTTCCATGGCACCTTTATAAAAAATCAGCTGACATTTTGGTAACGGGAAGTCTTCCAATCCATGTGTACATTTCTCACATACAGTGTCCTCAAGTTTTCTTCATTATCTTACACTTTTCAGCATACAAATGCTATACGTATTTTGTTAGATCTATCCTTAAACATTTCATAGTTTTCTGTATGTGCGCTCTATAAATGGTACATTAAAAAATTTCAATTTCTAATTGCTCATTGCTGGTATATACAAATAGGAGTAATTCTTGTATATGGATATCATAACATACAACTTGGTAAACTCATTTATTAAGTCTTGAGAGAGTCAAAGACTCTCAGTCGTGTCCGACTCTTTGCGACCCCGTAGACTATACAGTCCATGGAATTCTCCAGGCAAGAATACTGGAGTGGGTAGCCTTTCCCTTAAGTCTTAGGAGAGAGTTAAACTTTCAGCAGAGCTTTTGGGATTTTCTATGAAGACAATCACATTATCTATTGAAAAAAGGGAGTTTTGTTTCTTCTTTTCTTCTGGTCTACCGAGGTTTTATGTAGTTCTTACACTCCATTTTGCTAATCTGTATTTTTCCTGAACATGGATATTTAGAGGTTTTAAAAAAAATTAGCATTTGGGCTGTGTTTTAATATTCTTTTAAAATTTAAGCTCATCTATTATACACTCTTCATATGCATAATTTTAGGTGTGTATGCTTAGTTTGCATTCACTGTTTTGTATTATTTACTATTTTTGCCAAGTTTTTCCATTTTATTTAATTTTCAAAGGATCAGCTTTTGAATTTACTGCTTATTCAATCATTACTTTTATGTTTTCCTTTATCTTTTCTTCCTCCTACTTTCCTTTGGTTTTGCCTTTTTCTTAAACATTTTAGTTGGATACCAGCTTCATTTGCTTCCTTTCTTTCTGTCAGTGCAGTCCTGGTTTGATGTGCAAGGCACTACCTAGCATGTCTGCTGGTGGAGGTGGAATTTCCAACTACTGACTGCTCCCATGAGGGGGTGCCTGGGTGGAGCTGCTCGGGGTGCACGACCACGGCCCTGGCTCCTCTTGGGCTGTCACCCTCGTGTTGGGTCACACTACTGCTGTGTGGTGTTTCTAAGGGGACAATTGCAGAAAGAGAGCTGCTGGGGCAGGCGGACTCTTCAGGAGGGAGGGCGGAGGGTGTGGCCTCACAGAGGGGTGGGGCGGGGCTTGGAGCAGCTGCTGCCCCTTCCTGCTCCCTCTGGATGCCATCAGTGATGGAAGAGACCACGTTAGGATGACTGCTTCTCTAACTTGGCTTTTAGACATTTCTAACAACGTGATTATTGAAAAATAATACGAAGGCCAAAATAATTAAAATGCAAGTGTGAAAAACACATATTTAAATGGGAGCTTGAGCTAAATCTCATCCACAGGCCAGTTAGTAACATGCTTGGGCAATCATTGTCACAGGCAATTTGTTTATGCTCTCACACTTCTCCATGCTAGGCAGCCAGTGTGGGGCAGATTTTGTTATTAATTTTCGCTATAATTCCGTTATTCAGCAATGTCTGTGCTGTAGTTCTTGAAAAGCTCAGAAGAAGTTTCCTTTACCATACTAGCATCTGCATAGCCATCAGCTACACTCCAGGGACACCTTTCCTACCATGAACCTTATAAATCACAATTTGATCACTGACACATCTTCATTTTCAATTGTGGTACTACCATCACTGCTATAATTTGATAGAATTATGAACAAAATGTGCAAGCTGACCAATTGGAAGAGCTGCTAGTCAATACTCAGGGCAGGCTGTGCGGTTCGTCTTCTGTCCTGCTCCTGAGGGTCATGGAGGCGGACTCACGTCACAGACAGGGAGCTGCTCCCCATAAACATGCTGACCCAACACCATAGTTAGTCCTGCTTCAATAAGCACACACAATAAAACAAGTGTAAAGTTACGGCACGCTGCATACATTGGAGTAAATCAAAAGCAATGCTATTAAGGACGGTCATTCTCTTGTTTGTAAATAATCCACCCATGGTTTGTCATAAATTTCAGCTGATTCCTGCACAGAAACGTCCACATGAACAAAAATAGCTACACCTTGAAATAATAGTTAATACAGAACTTACACAGGTGAAGGAGAAAATGTTATTAACAACAGCAGGTTCGCAGGTTTAAGTCACTGAAAATCTCAGCCTATCAATCACTTTGAGCTGAGTTGACTGGGGTCTTGGGTTTGCGTCGCGCTGGCCTTGCTCACTGGAGGTGTTGACCTGGAGCCCGAGGCGCTGCCCCTGAGCTGACTTGGTGGTGCCCGTTGGTGACACTGACTTGGTCTCAGCTTCCGCAGCTGCACTGGACACAGAGTTTACCAGGGCTGGGTTTTAACTTTGTCCAGGAATTTCCGGGAACATCTGTCTGCTAAGCTGGAGTTTGCTATGCTGAGGCTGTACTGGCAAAGTGACAGGCAAGCGAAACTTTCTACTCTCTTGGAGAAAATGAAATATTGATCACTTATCATAAGAAACAGCGACTAGGGCCTAAGCAGGCTGCAGGTTCTGAATACAAAATCACTCCTGCTCTGACAGCACAGCCCCATTGCATGTGACAGCTTCAAGCATGCTCGTCACTGTAAGTGTGCAGGGACCGTGCCTCGGACAGCCTCTTACGGCTTGAAGTCAATCCCCAGACGCCATTCCTGGAACAGGAGAAATGCATCTGTGCAAATGCAGAGGGAAGGCAGAAGATGCTCTCTCTTCAGGAAAATGAGCACGAGGAATTGCCGCAGTATGAGAGACTCAGAAACCAGTACATGCTACTCAGTAAGTCACACTTTCTGAAACTAAGATGACCCAGGAGCCTAAGCAAATAGGGATTATAAGAGTATGATGTTGATGCAAGTATATGAAGCTGGTTAAGTCTCCTAAATGATAAGGTTGCTTATTAACTGTACACATGCTGACAGGTCAGGGCTGAGGGCAAGCAGAGAACATCAACTGAGCCATTTCCCTGAAAAAAGCTCCAGGGTGCAATATTCTAAGCACTTTATTCAATAAAAAATGCTTTTAAAACACTACTTTGGTGATTGGGAAACAATACTATCATCTGTCAACCTAACTGCAGCAAGTTCAATAAGCGAAATAATGAACCGTTTAGATGATTTTCCTTGGGCTTCAGGGACCTGCAAACACTGCATCCACAATGTAGTTTTAATTTAGTTTTGGAAATCTTTGAATAAGTGAAATCTCTATTGTGAATTCCTAATTTTAAAATTTAAAAAACGGTGTAACATAAAAACCTAAAGATAAAAATGCTAAATATTTTAAATAAAAATTTGTATTTATTTTTGCAAGGTATGTGCTCGCTTCGGCAGCACATATACTAAAATATTTTTGCAAGGTAATAAGGTAAACATGTAATATAAGATATTTACAACTTCCAATAAAATTTTCCTTGGAAAACATCTGTGGTCTAAGTTTCCCGTGCTCAAGACTAGGAAAGAATACGTTTTCAATAAGTTATCACATGGAACTTGAGAGGATTTCTAGAACACTATGTGAACAGTGTAACTCATTCTTTGTAAGAAAAAGAGGAGCAGCATTCCCCTCTGACGCGCATCTACTCCAGGCCGACCTGAGGCCAGGTCAGCTGCCCGGACACCTTACCACCCGCCTCTGTGGCCCAGGCCCCGCGCTCACTGCGACTGCGGGTGACATGTGTTCCAGGTGACACGCGATTCCAAAGGCTGTACTGAGCTCTGGTGGAAAGGAGGTTTCTACACACCTGCTGGTCAATGTGGTCTGAAAAGCAGAGCAAGGTGGGGATGGACGGGACCCTGCGCCCTCTCCCGCTGCGTCACTCACCAGGGACGTGACCCCCGAGCGGGGCTGAGCGCCCCATGCCCTGGGTCCCTGTTCTGCATGACGGCTCACTGCACTGTAGGGTGGCCCCACGGCTGACCACAGCCCAGCTCACAGCGCACAGGGGCCCCGGCACTTACTGGGGAGACAGGCACTGAGACTCACAGAAGGTGAAGGCCTAACCATGGGGCAGGCTCCCGCTGGCCCTGCTGGGGAAGCCACACACACCAGTGGACGTGACAGGAGAGCAGACGCACAGATGCAGAGAACAGATGAGTGGCGACCAGTAAGGGGAGAGGGGAGGTGGAGGGGCAGGCCGGGGGAGGAAGAGGCACAAATCATTGTGTAAAAAATGGGCCACAACACAGGGAACACAGTCAACATTTTATAGTAACTATAAACGGAGTATAACCTCTACAAATGGTGAATCACTGAGCCACTGGGCAGGTCTGCCTTGTACGCCTGTAACTGATATGGTCTACGAGCTATACTTCAGTTTAAGAAAAAAGGAAATACTTCTGTAACAAGAGCTTCAAAAATAAATTAAAAAAAAAAACAAAAACCCACAGCTGTGGTGGGACTCTGTCAATGCCCCGAGCTGCTGCTCCACTGGGGGCTCACCATCGGGAGGTCAGGACAGTCTGCGGGCCCTGCGCCGCACACCCTGGCCTGCACCCGCTCAGAGCCTGGCAGTACCAGGGGAGGGGACGACTGGGGCAGTGGGCCTCAGGGGTGGTACAGCCTACTGGATCTCCAGGATGGAGAAGAGCTGCCTCCACCTGTGGAATAAACAGCATTTCTAAAACTGAGCTTCCCAGGTGGTGCTAGTGGTAAAGAACCCGGCTGCCAATGCAGGAGATGGAAGAGACTCACATTTGATCCCTGGGTGGGGAAGATGTCCCAGAGGAGGAAATGACAACCCACACCAATATTCTTGCCTGGGGATTCCCATGGACAGAGGAGCCTGGAGGGCTACATCCACAGGCCACAAAGAATTGGACATGACTGAATGACTGAGCATGCACACACGCACATACTGTACCTAAATTCGAGCAAAATACCTGGAGATTTGACTCGTAAGCCTGGTGATTCCCTTGGAGAGAGAACACGGGAGGATACAGCCCGCAGACCTCATGGCGTCAGCAGGCAACTGGTCCCGCTCCCCGCCTCCCTGGACCCAACCCCAGGGCGCTCTGGGATGAGAAGGCACCTGCCCACAAGGACGGGGTGAGGGCATGGGTTGGGCCAGGAGAGCGCTGGCCTGTGGCGAAAGTCCATTCTGAAAACCACAGATAAGCCCTCCTCACCCCATGAGAAGGCAGAGCAAGCACTCCTGGTGGGGCCGAGAGGAGCCAGGGAAGGCGTTGTCTACGCCCACGGGTCTGCCCAGAACGTGGCCTTCGGCGACTGACCTCGTCGGGGCTGGAGGCCTGGTAGGTGCGGTTGTCATCGCTGAAGTCCTGGTCCGCCTCGGCGACCTCGGTCTCGCCGGCCGTGCCATGGGCCTCGTACACGGGCGTCACGTTGTGACACAGGGCGATGGCCTTCACGGCCTCGTGGACCCGGCTGCTCACGCTCCTCCTCACCTTGGGCGCCGACGACAGGGCTTTCCTCGGAGGGGTTGAAGTGGCGCTGCTTCCGCCAGCCTGACACTGGGTCTACAAACACGGACGTCGCAGGGTTAGAGGCAAGTGGGCGCACGCTGGAGTTACCCACACACACGCCTGTCACAGATGGCCAGGCCAGGCTGCAGCGCGGTTAGGATGATGGCCGCCTGCACGTGACCCATGGGGCAACCACTCACCTGGGGATCCTGGGGCCACAGGGTGCTTGGACATTTCCTGGTTGTCCAGTAACCGAAATATTTGCTACAGTACTCAAAATCTGACCATCTCCTTTTAGTAGATTCACTGCAGCCTGGCATCCATGTGCCCAGTCCTTAACAATTCCTATTTATCCACCACTTCTAACAGCAAAGTTAAAAACAGAATAGAAGACTCCCAAGTGCTTTCCTTTCTCCTTAAAAACTGTGTGCATAAAATGGTCTGAAGTTAAGAGCAGGAAAAANAAAAAAAAAAACAAAAACCCACAGCTGTGGTGGGACTCTGTCAATGCCCCGAGCTGCTGCTCCACTGGGGGCTCACCATCGGGAGGTCAGGACAGTCTGCGGGCCCTGCGCCGCACACCCTGGCCTGCACCCGCTCAGAGCCTGGCAGTACCAGGGGAGGGGACGACTGGGGCAGTGGGCCTCAGGGGTGGTACAGCCTACTGGATCTCCAGGATGGAGAAGAGCTGCCTCCACCTGTGGAATAAACAGCATTTCTAAAACTGAGCTTCCCAGGTGGTGCTAGTGGTAAAGAACCCGGCTGCCAATGCAGGAGATGGAAGAGACTCACATTTGATCCCTGGGTGGGGAAGATGTCCCAGAGGAGGAAATGACAACCCACACCAATATTCTTGCCTGGGGATTCCCATGGACAGAGGAGCCTGGAGGGCTACATCCACAGGCCACAAAGAATTGGACATGACTGAATGACTGAGCATGCACACACGCACATACTGTACCTAAATTCGAGCAAAATACCTGGAGATTTGACTCGTAAGCCTGGTGATTCCCTTGGAGAGAGAACACGGGAGGATACAGCCCGCAGACCTCATGGCGTCAGCAGGCAACTGGTCCCGCTCCCCGCCTCCCTGGACCCAACCCCAGGGCGCTCTGGGATGAGAAGGCACCTGCCCACAAGGACGGGGTGAGGGCATGGGTTGGGCCAGGAGAGCGCTGGCCTGTGGCGAAAGTCCATTCTGAAAACCACAGATAAGCCCTCCTCACCCCATGAGAAGGCAGAGCAAGCACTCCTGGTGGGGCCGAGAGGAGCCAGGGAAGGCGTTGTCTACGCCCACGGGTCTGCCCAGAACGTGGCCTTCGGCGACTGACCTCGTCGGGGCTGGAGGCCTGGTAGGTGCGGTTGTCATCGCTGAAGTCCTGGTCCGCCTCGGCGACCTCGGTCTCGCCGGCCGTGCCATGGGCCTCGTACACGGGCGTCACGTTGTGACACAGGGCGATGGCCTTCACGGCCTCGTGGACCCGGCTGCTCACGCTCCTCCTCACCTTGGGCGCCGACGACAGGGCTTTCCTCGGAGGGGTTGAAGTGGCGCTGCTTCCGCCAGCCTGACACTGGGTCTACAAACACGGACGTCGCAGGGTTAGAGGCAAGTGGGCGCACGCTGGAGTTACCCACACACACGCCTGTCACAGATGGCCAGGCCAGGCTGCAGCGCGGTTAGGATGATGGCCGCCTGCACGTGACCCATGGGGCAACCACTCACCTGGGGATCCTGGGGCCACAGGGTGCTTGGACATTTCCTGGTTGTCCAGTAACCGAAATATTTGCTACAGTACTCAAAATCTGACCATCTCCTTTTAGTAGATTCACTGCAGCCTGGCATCCATGTGCCCAGTCCTTAACAATTCCTATTTATCCACCACTTCTAACAGCAAAGTTAAAAACAGAATAGAAGACTCCCAAGTGCTTTCCTTTCTCCTTAAAAACTGTGTGCATAAAATGGTCTGAAGTTAAGAGCAGGAAAAAGCGTTTAGGATGGTTCCCTTAATACTATGGACTCATTGGCTTTGCATCAGTCTCTGAAGTTAAGTGTCTGGTTTGCAGATAAGGAGCGTTGGATACAGTAATCATCTCCTGACGGCCCTTGACACACCCCCTCCCCCAACCCTGTTCACCTCCTCCTGGGTGGGGCTGCGGGAGGACCCCGACCCCAAGGCCCATCAGATGCTTCTCCATGGAACCAAGGGTAACTCCTGACGCCCCTGGAAAGCCTCTCCGCTTCTGGGTGGTGGCCCCCTGCTAAGCTGGTGCTCCTTCCAGCCTGCGCCCCTCACCCACACCTGCATCCTGACCGCATGCCCACACAGCCGCCAAGCAGCCATGCTCCTGCTGACCCAAGCTGAGAACCTCACTCCACTCAGGTCCACTCAGAATCCCAGGGTGTAAGTGTGATTGGGCTGCACCAGACTCGTGTTCTGTTACAGCAGACTTAGACTATCGTCATCTCACTGACAAGCAGAAGGCAAGGAAGAAATCCATTTCACAGAAAAAGCCGGATAACCAGCCAACAAACACAGCTTTCACTTGAGTGAACTCTGGGAGTTGGTGATGAACAGGGAGGCCTGGCGTGCTGTGATTCATGGGGTTGCGGAGAGTCGGACACGACTGAGCGACTGAACTGAACTGAACTGAAGATTCTTATTAGATGGGATACTATTTGCTGTGTCTATATGACAGCTTTTCTGCTTTTAATTTTTTTTC
>SPDY01014853.1:304018-318351 GCA_006461725.1 Moschus chrysogaster | reverse complement strand
ACTACCCCAGTCCCCGCCCTCCAATCCCACCCAATCGCAGCCCGGCCCACTCTCAGCCCTCCCACCCCCGCCCACCAGGAGGGCGGTGGGCTGTGGCTCCTCCGGTGCTTCAAGTTCTGACCGCCTGTCGGGACCTGCATCACTGCTCTTGCCCTCCAGGCCGTGTTCTCCTCCGTCTTCTACTTCGCGTCGGTCCCTCTGTACCAGGGCTTCCTCATGGTAGGGTAAGTGGACGTCCAGCACACGCAGCGGCCGCACGTCGGGAGGACGGGTCCCCGGGAACCTGGGGGCGGAGCGCTTCCCGCAAGGTCAGCGTCAGGACGATCACACACGTGAGCGTGGGAGGCGGCCCCTCTCCGTCTGTCCCCCGGCGATCCCGCTGTCACCTGTTCTCAGAAGCTGGTTTTCTGGGGAATCCACACTGTATCCCAGCAGGGCAGCCCCTTCCTGGGCCCCGCACCCTCCCGGTCTGACATCCTGGGACAGCCACCGGGAGGCTTCCTGGGAGAGCACGGCTGAGTTAAGACCACAGACCTCACTAGGTGTTGGCAAGGGAGCTCCCGGGCCTCTACAGCTCCCGGCAGGAGTGCACAGTGGGAAACCAGCCCAGAGACAGAGTATACCTACGGCCCATCGGCCCTCACCTCCGTGTGTGCCCATCGCCACAGGAAGACCCCTCCTCTATTTAGCGCGGTCCTGCAAAGCCCCGACGCCCAGCAGCTGACTCGGAAGATCCACTGAGTCGTGTCCCTGCAGCCCAGGGACAAAGGCTTGGGCTGTGAGGCAGCGGACCAGAGGCAGCAGGTTGGGCGCTGTGGCGAGCTCAGCAACTTCTGCTAAAATGAAGCACACAGCTGCCTGCACCCCTGGACCTCTGGCCCCTGCTGGCACCCCCATCTGAAATAAGTGGAGCTTACCTTTACAGTGAACTCCGGGAGCTGGAGATGGACAGGGAGGCCTGGCGTGCTGTGATTCATGGGGTCGCAAAAAGTCGGTCACGACTGAGCGACTGAACTTAACTAACTACCTTTACAGAACAAAAAACCCTGTGTAGTCTGTAGCCGCTTTATTTGTGTTAGTAATAACCAGAAATGGGCTGACACAGACGCACTGCAGAGAAGGGGGTGTGGAACTGCCCTACCCAGAGCCAGGGACCAGGGACCAGCTGAGTGAGAGGCCAGAACCCGGCGCCTGCTGTGTGATGCCAGCCTGTCGCCTTTAGGCGACAACGGTTGTGACATGGAGAACAGGCGCCAGGGGGTTGGCCGAGCAGGGGCAGCGGGAGCCAGGCGGGCTCCTGGGCCCCCTGTGGCTTCCCGGCCTGAGGTTGGCTGCAGTTCTGGAGATGCGGCCACTGGGGGGAGCTGGCTAACGGCTCCTCGGGGTCTGTCTGGGTTCTCTGATAATTGTACTGATGTCTGCAGCAATCTCAAAGTTTTAATTAAAAAGCTTTAATTAAAACCAAAAATTTGGGTTCCGCTGCCTGTGAGCATTGTGGCTTATAGGCCTCACTCCAGTGCTTTAGGACAGGTTTTGCTCTGTTGCCAACTTGTTTTTGTTCTGTTTGGAGTTTGCCTTTGGCCTCTGGTGGAAGAGGTATGCTCCCAGGGTAACCTCCCTGCTCTCCTCCAGGTACGCGACCGTCTACACCATGTTCCCTGTGTTCTCGCTGGTGCTGGACCAGGACGTAAAGCCAGAGATGGCCATGCTATACCCGGAGCTGTACAAGGACCTCACGAAGGTGCGGCCTGCTAGACCCATGGGGGGGAGCTGCGATGCTCCGCGTGAGACTGTGCTTGTGAGGAGGGCATGTCCTCTTTCTGTGGGAGCCGTGGCCCCAGGTCAGTGTAGTCCTCGGGCGGGGCCGGCTCCCCGCCCCCTAGAGCTGCTGGGGTTCGTACCCAGGTGGGCCAGGGGCCTGGGGTCTTCTACCCGCACACGGCCACGAGGAGACGCGCGTGCTGCTCCATTGACAGAAATGCTCCCCTGTCTCCCCAGGGACGATCCTTATCCTTCAAGACCTTCCTCATCTGGGTCCTGATCAGCATTTACCAAGGTAAGACGGCCCCTCTCCCCCTGGGCTGACGCCACCCTGCCCTCTGCCAGCAGTGCTGTCTGCCTGCCGGTTAAGTTCCCCAGGCTCCACGTTCCATCAGCCGTTGAAGATCGCCCTCTGTTTACCTCATGAATCGATCCCCAGCAGCTGGCCCCTTCCCAGCGCAGTGTGGGCTGGCGTTTCTTGGTCCAGGCCACCTAAAAACCGACCTGGTTTTAAATAAATGGCAATTCTGAAAAATGTAATCAGCCCTTAGGACAGCATCTAGGCCACACAGGGGCTTGTTTTCTTGGCGTGGTGGCAGGACTTGACAAGATCTGGACCCTGTAGTTAGAAGGAGCCAGCTGCCCTCGTGGTGTCCCAGAGAAACAGGCGCCATGGAGCGTGTGGGCAGTGGCCGGACCCCATAGGGGGCACCAGGGTGTGATCACCAGCTGGGGGGGCAGGCCTCCCCAGATTCTGCACCGCTGCCCGTCCAGAGTGTCTTTGCGGCGCCACTCAGCCCCAGCCTGCAGGGCCGTCTGTCGGCACGGTCGGTGACAGAGCCGGCAGCCCACAGCAGACGGCTGTGTCCTCTCCCAGGCGGCATCCTAATGTTCGGGGCGCTGGTGCTGTTCGAGTCTGAGTTCGTGCACGTGGTGGCCATCTCCTTCACAGCGCTGGTGCTCACGGAGCTGCTGATGGTGGCGCTGACCGTCCGGACGTGGCACTGGCTCATGGTCGTGGCCGAGCTGCTCAGCCTCGGCTGCTACGTGGCCTCGCTCGCTTTTCTCAATGAATATTTTGGTAAGTTGCCGTGGAATTGTTTTTTGAATAATTGTCTCTTCCTGGTTTTCATATGTTTTCCTTGTTGCTTCTGCTACATGATGTTCAGTGTGGATCGCAGACAGCTTCACAGCACACAGCTCACTTTGCAGGGAGATGGAGTTCCTTGTCGTGATGTGCAGAGCTGGGCCAGGCTCCCCACAGGCACAGTCTCCTTGGTCCCCTTCCTCCTGGAAGTACTGAGGCTTCAGAAAAGAGGCTCAAAGGGCGGGGCCTGCGCACCCAACCCCTCTCCCCTAATGTGTGCATGAAGGACAGGACATGGGCCCACGGACAGAGGACGCAGGGACAGAGGACAGGACAGGACGCGGGGACAGGAGACAGAGGACAGGATGGGACGGGATAGGATGCAGGAACAGATCGGATGCGAGGACAGAGGACAGGACGCGGGGACAGGGGACAGAGGATTGGATGCGGGGACAGGACAGGATGGGACGCGGGGACAGGGGACAGGACGGGACGCGGGGACAGGGGACAGAGGACAGGATGCAGGGACAGAGGACAGAGGACGGGACGCGGGGACAGGAGACAGAGGATGGGATGCGGGGACAGGACAGGATGGGACAGGGGACAGAGGACAGGATGCAGGGACAAAGGACAGAGGACGGGATGCGGGGACAGGGGACAGAGGATGGGATGCGGGGATAGGACAGGACGGGACGCGGGGACAGGAGACAGAGGACAGGACGCGGGGACAGAGGACAGGACAGGACACGGGGACAGGGGACAGGATGTGGGGACAGAGGACAGGATGTGGGGACAGGAGACAGAGGACAGGACGCAGGGACAGAGGACAGGGGACAGGACGTGGGGATGGGACAGGATGTGGGGACAGGGGACAGGATGCAGGGACAGAGGACAGGATGGGACAGGGGATAGGATGCGGGGACAGGGGATAGGATGCAGGGACAGATAGGATGCGGGGACAGAGGACAGGATGCGGGGACAGGGGATGGGACGCGGAGACAGGGGACAGAGGACAGGACGCGGGGACAGGGGACGGGACGCGGAGACAGGGGACAGAGGACAGGATGCAGGGACAGAGGACAGAGGACGGGACGCGGGGACAGGAGACAGAGGATGGGATGCGGGGACAGGACAGGATGGGACAGGGGACAGAGGACAGGATGCAGGGACAAAGGACAGAGGACGGGATGCGGGGACAGGGGACAGAGGATGGGATGCGGGGATAGGACAGGACGGGACGCGGGGACAGGAGACAGAGGACAGGACGCGGGGACAGAGGACAGGACAGGACACGGGGACAGGGGACAGGATGTGGGGACAGAGGACAGGATGTGGGGACAGGAGACAGAGGACAGGACGCAGGGACAGAGGACAGGGGACAGGACGTGGGGATGGGACAGGATGTGGGGACAGGGGACAGGATGCAGGGACAGAGGACAGGATGGGACAGGGGATAGGATGCGGGGACAGGGGATAGGATGCAGGGACAGATAGGATGCGGGGACAGAGGACAGGATGCGGGGACAGGGGATGGGACGCGGAGACAGGGGACAGAGGACAGGACGCGGGGACAGGGGACGGGACGCGGAGACAGGGGACAGAGGACAGGATGCAGGGACAGAGGACAGAGGACGGGACGCGGGGACAGAGGACAGGATGCGGGGACAGGGGACAGAGGACAGGATGGGACAGGGGATAGGATGCGGGGACAGAGGATAGGATGCGGGGACAGGGGATAGGATGCAGGGACGGATAGGATGCGGGGACAGAGGACAGGACGCGGGGACAGAGGACAGGACGCGGGGACAGGGGACGGGACGCGGAGACAGGGGACAGAGGACGGGATGCGGGGACAGGACAGAGGACGGGACGCGGGGACAGGGGACAGAGGACGGGATGCGGGGACAGGGGACGAGATGGGACGCAGGGACAGGGCACAGGGAACAGGACGTGGGGACAAGGGTCAGGACGTAGGGACAGGGGACGGGACGCGGGGACAGGGGACGGGACATGGGGACAGGGGACAGGACGTGGGGACAGGGTACAGAGGATGGGATGTAGGGACAGGGGACAGGGCAGAAACCGAAACTGGGACCCGAGCCCCAGGGGGAGCTGTGGTTCCCGGGGAACAGGAGCGGGCTGGGTCTTTTGGCGCTTTATCAAGTGGGCAAAACCAGACAGTAGACAGGCAGCCGAACGCCGTTGCTGGAGACACCCGACTGAGGAGAGCCCCGTCCCCCATCTGGGGGGCGTTTGCCACGGGCCCTCCCCAGGGACACTCTGGCCTGATCCACCTGCAGAGGCACCTCCTGACCCCCGTGGCCCGGGTCCTATACTTGTCAGAGGGGACGGGGCTGGCGCCACGCGCACCCAGCAAGCATCCACGCCGTCTCGCACACGGCGCTGGGCCTCCAGTTTGTTGTGCTTGAGCCAGGTCTTCACGACATGCCCGCACTGCCCGGGCCCCGTGTACCCTGCACAGACCGGGCCTCTGGGTTGGCGCGTCCTGAAGGTGACTGCCCAGCCAGGTTCCCACACAGTTCTCCCCGTCAGCATCAGGACAGCCTCCCACCAGGCTGGAGGTCAGCCCAGCATATCCCCTGGGTCAGCAGGATCCAAGGTGGGCAGGCTCGCGGGGACGGCTCTGCTGACTCCAGACAGGCCTGGAAGGTCCAACCCATCACAGGCTGCATTGCGCGCATCTGCGCCTGAACCTGGTGGGTTCCTGCCTCCTGTTGGGAATTCCTTACCGGGTGCAGGCAGAACGGTGCCTTCACAGGGACCCCGAGGCTCTGCCAGGCCCGTGTCTGTGGTAACCTGGGTGCAGGCGGAGGGGGGCCACAACCCCAGCACCCTGAGACCTGTTCCGACTTTCTCTCCCATAGACGTTGCCTTTATCACGACTGTGACCTTCGTGTGGAAAGTGTCAGCCATCACGGTGGTCAGCTGCCTCCCTCTCTATGTCCTGAAGTACTTGAAGCGGAAGCTGTCCCCGCCCAGCTACTCCAAGCTCTCCTCCTAGCCCCTCCCCACCCCTTCAGCTGGTGGCTGTGATGTCCGGAGCACTGCAGCTGCCAAGAGGCCGTGAGGCCAGAAGGGCCCAGGAGGCCCAGCCAGGCGCCATGGACGTCCCACCTAGGCACCGTGGACTTCCCCCCTTGTCCTTATGGGTCTGGATTTCCTTTCCTCCCCTTTCTGTTGTTTCTCAAAGTTTAATTTCCATGTAGCACCAGCTTGAGTTTCCATGAATATGAGCCCTGTTACTGTAAAGTACCATCGTTCTCTGCTGTTCTGGGAACTGAAATTAAAGTTTATTTACTCTCCTACAATTTCCCAACTAACATTCAGGCTCTTTCTTTGACGTCATAACAGAGAGTCTCCCCTATTCACCAGAATAAAGCCTCCGTTCTGTCCAGGCCGTGTCTGCCACACCCTCCCTGCACTTCCCGCAGGCGCACCCCGGTCCCGGGTGTCCGCACAGCCTCTCCATGCCCGTGGGAGCCACACGCGTGTCCTGAGGCTCTGCTGTTAATTCCGCTGTTCCCGTCCTCCGATGTTTGTGGTGTGCTTTCACCCATGTCTGTGTCTGCTTCTGCTTCTGGCTCTGGGTGCTCAGGCAGCCCGCGGGCCCCTCGCCAGTGTTTCCGTGGGAGAGCGCCTCCTCCTCCAGGCTGTTCTCCGAGTCCTTTCATTCAAAGGGCACTTCTGGGTGGCATGAGCTGGGACCCTCGGCGTGACCACTGCCCAGGGTGGATCCCAGGGAGGACGAGTGACCCCCGACTGCTCACTCTGGTCCCCGGCTGGGTCCCCACAGGAAAGGTCGTCAGTCGGAAGACCCTCACACACCCAACTCCTCACTCAGCAAACAGTCCTGTGGCCCCCAAACAGGCAGACGCTCGGGACCCGGGGAGGCTGCCCCCACTGCTGCTGGGTGGGTCCACCCTGCAGGTTCTCCTGAAAGCCCTTTTTGCTGGACTAATTTAGACTCGGGGAAGCTGGCCATCCACACAAGCACTGTGCTGGCTCCCCAACTTCCCGCTAAACCCTGGTCTGACCCCCGGTCCAGACGGCTTCTGGTGTCCCTCTGTCCTAGGCCGGGGGCTCATCCCAAGCTGCCAGGAAGGGCCCCACACGACAAGCAGGTGGCACTAGTTTGCGTCCTTAGGAGGGGGCGCGGTGGGTGCGCCCCTGTGNTTTCCCAACTAACATTCAGGCTCTTTCTTTGACGTCATAACAGAGAGTCTCCCCTATTCACCAGAATAAAGCCTCCGTTCTGTCCAGGCCGTGTCTGCCACACCCTCCCTGCACTTCCCGCAGGCGCACCCCGGTCCCGGGTGTCCGCACAGCCTCTCCATGCCCGTGGGAGCCACACGCGTGTCCTGAGGCTCTGCTGTTAATTCCGCTGTTCCCGTCCTCCGATGTTTGTGGTGTGCTTTCACCCATGTCTGTGTCTGCTTCTGCTTCTGGCTCTGGGTGCTCAGGCAGCCCGCGGGCCCCTCGCCAGTGTTTCCGTGGGAGAGCGCCTCCTCCTCCAGGCTGTTCTCCGAGTCCTTTCATTCAAAGGGCACTTCTGGGTGGCATGAGCTGGGACCCTCGGCGTGACCACTGCCCAGGGTGGATCCCAGGGAGGACGAGTGACCCCCGACTGCTCACTCTGGTCCCCGGCTGGGTCCCCACAGGAAAGGTCGTCAGTCGGAAGACCCTCACACACCCAACTCCTCACTCAGCAAACAGTCCTGTGGCCCCCAAACAGGCAGACGCTCGGGACCCGGGGAGGCTGCCCCCACTGCTGCTGGGTGGGTCCACCCTGCAGGTTCTCCTGAAAGCCCTTTTTGCTGGACTAATTTAGACTCGGGGAAGCTGGCCATCCACACAAGCACTGTGCTGGCTCCCCAACTTCCCGCTAAACCCTGGTCTGACCCCCGGTCCAGACGGCTTCTGGTGTCCCTCTGTCCTAGGCCGGGGGCTCATCCCAAGCTGCCAGGAAGGGCCCCACACGACAAGCAGGTGGCACTAGTTTGCGTCCTTAGGAGGGGGCGCGGTGGGTGCGCCCCTGTGATCCCAGAGCCCCTTCAGCGGGCCGTGCCTGCTCAGCCTCCTGCAGACGGTGGCCTGGCTGGGCTCCAGATGGAGTGCGCAGAGCAGGTGTGATTCCGAGGGACTCCAGCAGGTGGCGCTAGAAGCTAAGGAATGCAGCCAAGGCCGGCGGCCCAAGTTCCGGGCTCTCGGGGTCAGTCAGCGGTCTGGGCTGGATTCTCCGCGCTGTTCGCCGCCTTCACACACGGGCCTCTGTGTCCACGCGGCATCCACTCTGGATGGGGACCGGGGCCCCCTTCATGGTAAAGTGCGGGCGACACCTGCTTCTCCAGGGATGACCCCACCTGCGGCTCCCTGGCCCCCGCTCTTGTGCCCGCCATCCTCCTGGTGGCCGGGAGACGGTGAGCAGAACCCTGGGGCCCAGGAGGACCGAGGTCTTGTACCGTTTTCCTAAAAACAGAACTTTCCAAGTCTCACAGCCACATGATTGTAAAGCCAGAGACCCTCCCTGCTCTTCTCCAACCAGTTCCCAGGCCTGGGCTCCCACAGCCCAGCCCTGCTGCCTTCAGTGTCAGGGGCCCGCCCGGCTCAGGGAGGCCAGCGTGCAGAGGGGCCCCCGAGTCCCTGCCCAACCACGCCCCCCTCGTACCCTCTGCTGACTGGGCGAGCTGCCGCTGTGGGCCTGGCAGGCTCTGAGCCGGGGTGACGGGGGTCAGGCAGGCACTCCCCAGTCCCGGTCACAGGACACTCTGCTGGGGGCCATGGTGGCTTCTTCCAAGGAGGCCAGAGCTCCCAAGGGGAGGCTGGGCCCACACTGCTTGTCCATTCGGCCCTGCTCAGGCCCCTCAGAGCTCTGCATCCATCCATCGGCTGGGCGGCCAGTCAGGGCTCAAGGGAGAGCCGAGGGCGGACACGATCTCTGAGCAAAGGCAGGCCGGGGGGTGGATCATGGATGGGGCCAGGGGCGCGGGGCAGGGCCTCGGGTCCCCAGGCAGCGGAGCCCGTGCCCGCGGCTGGCAGAGCCGGAGGGGTCCTCCCGGGCAGGCCCACGACGGCCCCCCGAGAGCCCGGGGCCCTGACCCACGAGGCCCGAGATGCAGCCTGCAGAGCTGGGCCCCGAGGCACGCCCACCAACGGCAAGGACAGAGTCCACCCCCAGTTCTGAGCTGGGACCCCCCCGCCCCCGTCCGCCTGCAGCCGCGCGCTCTGCCCTCCCGGCCGTCTCCCCACGGCCCCTGCGTGTCTGGGTCCACGTCACCAGGTGGGGCCCTCCAGCACGGCCTTGTCAGGTCTGAGCCCGAGTCCCGAGGTCTCGGGCGGCTGTACTGAACCCTGGATGCTGTTTGTTCAAAGTGACCTAACGTCTCTTCAGGATTCCCAGGCTCTTGCCAACCCGAAGGTGCAGAGGCTGTCCAGCCAAGCCGAGGCGGCTCTTGATTCTACGATGGGGCTGGGTGTCGGATCCAGGCTGCATCCTCACGTTCCCTGCCCGGCACGTGGCCCGGTCACCCACCCCCAGGGAACCATCTCTGGGAGAAGCCAGACTCCTGAGCAGCAGGGGGAGCCTCACAGTTTAGACGGTCACTCCCAGGAGCCTCCTGGGGCTTCTGGGCACAACTGCAGGGGGTGCCGTCCACACAGGCGAGCTGGCGGGGCATCCACTCAGCCGTGACATTCTCGTCCCGAGTGGCCCTGACTCACTGCCAAAGAGTGGTCCGTCTGAGCGTCTGGATGCTGCAGTTACAATGATGACTTTGGGATCTTGCCCAGGGAGAAGGGGTACTGTGCTTCTTACTACTTTTCACCAAACAGGAGCGGAAGGCAGCTTCACCCCCAGGCCCACTCCCCTCACTGGGGTGACACCTCACCGGCTGGAACGCAACCTCCTGGCCCCAGAGCCCCATGAGGCCTCCGCTCCAGCTGGGCAGCTCCCCATGTCCAGAATAGCAGAGCAGAGGGACTCACCCCCAACAAGGCCCCAGAGCGTCGGGCCGGCCAGTCCTGGAGGAGGCTCTGGCCCCACTTTGGGGGTGCCAGAGGCGAGGTTCCCATGCCCAGCAGACTGGATGGGCCTGGCTCAATTCAGGGGTCACAGTGCCAATGCCAAGACCCTGGGGGTGTGTCAGGGGCTCTGGGGAGGGAGCCTCCCGCTGCTCCCCTCACCTGTTCTCAGTGAGCCCTGAGGTCCCCACACCCCTGGAGCCCGAGCCAGGTGTGGGGTTGTGGGGTCCCCGTCTGGCCCTGCACCCCCCGCCACCACCAACCACCTCTGGGAGAGTAGCCTGTCACTGGTACCTCCCAGGATGTGAGGCGCTGCCCCCATGACCCTGCGGATAGCTCCCTCCTCCAGCAGGACCTCCTGGGTGCCAGGACCCTCCTGCCCGCCACAGGCACCCTACACGGGCACACGTGCTGGGCTGCGGGCTCTGCCCCCACAATTTCTGGGACATCCTGACTGCCACCACCCCGTCCCATCTGGATGCCCATACGAGGAGCAGATGACGGACAGGTTGGGGAGGGCATTGGGGGGCTCCGGGACCTCAGGGCTGCGGGGCCGGGCTCAGAATGGTCAGATCGGGATGAGGTGCTCGGAGCCTGAGCGGCCTCTATGGGGGAAGGACTCCCGGTGTGGTCAGCGATGCAGACTCCAATGCCCCACCATACTACCTTAACTCTCAGCAGGACATGCTGCCCTTGGCCGGGGGCCACCCAGGTCCTCAGGAGGAAATATGAAGGTAGACACTGGGTGGATGCCCAGCTGGGGAGTTTGTGGGGGACCTGAAAGCATTTCGGTAACCATAGCCACCAGGCTGGTGGGTAAGCCACTCGCCTACAGACCGCCTGCCGCGGCCCTGGGACCCGGGACGTCCAGGGTCCCCCATCACACTGCCCAAGAGGGACCACCCAGCAGCTCGGGGCCCCATGTGGCCAGATCCGGAGAACCGCGGATGAGGACCACGTGAGGATGCGGGCCCACGCATCGTTAAACTGCAGTGATGAGGGGCGGACAGAGACAGGGGCAGGCCCAGCCACAGAGCCGTTCCCAGCAGGGATGAGAGACCTGGGACATTTCTGAGTCCCTTCCCAGTGCCCCTCAACAGCCTGAGCCCACCAGGCTGCAGCCATGCCCTTTGTCCTTGGGCCCCAGAGGCCTTGGTCCTCTGCCTGCACCGGGGCAGGCATTCGTCCTCTCTGAAGTGCCTCCAACCTGGGGTCCCCCGCCTTGCCATCGCCTCCCCTCTGCCTCCCAGCTCCACCGAGTGCTGGCCGCCAGCCGGAAGGTCTCATGGCCTCCGGGACGTTGGTAACACCTGCCCAGAGCAGCCGCTGCAGCTCCATGGACAGAGCGAGCATGGGCTGCGGGTCCCTGGAGGAGCCCGACTTGGAGCATGTGGGCCAGAGACCCCCGAGGGGTCAGTCACCAGAGGCCAGAGCGAGGGTCCCGAGGGGCACCCGCACCCGTGCCCAGGCCGGCGCCTTCCTGACAGCGGGGAGGTGCACTCAACGCAAACACCCTTCCACAGACCAGCGGGGAGGGAAGCAGGTCCCTGCCCACGACGGACTCTGAGTCAGCCTCACTCAACAGGGAGGAGCGCTGACCGGGAACAACCCAGATGGACCTCGAGGACACGTTGCCGAGTGAAACAGCCGTTCTAAAAAGACAAACACTGAGCGATTCCACCCACACAAGGGGCCTGGGCTTAGCTTAGCGTGCAGGTTCACAAATGGGGGGTAGGGGGTGGGGTGGGGCTGGTGGTCCTCACGGACCGCGCGTCGGCTTGAGAGGATGAGAACACTCTGCAGACAACGGCGACTGTGTGCACGCACTTGATGCCAGTGAAGTGCACGCTTACTGGGTCCATAGTGAACTGTGCTATGTGTGTCGACAGTGAACTATTTTTTAAAAATTTGGCTTTAAAGAATGTTACCTGAACCCTGAATTATCAGTATTGTGAGCCATGAAAGAATTGCACCTATTCTTTTTATAAACATCCTATCTTCCTCCCTTCTCTTTTGCAAACAGCTTAAAATACCGAAGCTAACACAAAATAAAATTGGAAAAGGGATAAATGTTTGATGCATTGTTCTATTTTCCTGTTTCAATCCACATGTTTATCTAACATTTACTGCAAATAACCCTGTTTAACATTTACAACAAGCACAGAAGTGTTTATACTGAGCTCAAATCTAAAATGAAGAGAAAGAATTTGAAAAAGAATAGATACATGTATATGTATAACTGAATCATTTAGCTATACACCTGCTAGCACAACATTGTTAACTAAATTCCAATATAAAATATTTTTTATTTAAAAGACAATGTAAAATATAGTGTACGACGAGTGCACAATGTACCCATTGTTATATACCGATGAATAGCAGGGGAAAATTTTGTATCATTGTAGAACTCAGGGCTTATAATTTCAGGCCGTCTATTCTTTGAACTACCCATTACCATGTATCTTCATATTTTCTATTGATATTCTGTATGATTCTCACCCTCAGGTTGAAAACATTTTAACTCCAGGCAATTATATTTAGTTCTGTATTTTCCTTTTTTAATGAAAAGTTTTCATATTCAAGAATATAATACTTACAGAAGAGTGCTCTAAATATCATTTTTATCAAAGAATTCCCTTGTTGGGAGTGTAGTTTGAATAAGTCTGATGACTACTGTAATTGGGCAACTTTGGCTTTTTTGGGGAAATTTTTAATATATTTTGTGAACTGTGTGTTTCATTATCATGCTTGTTTTGGTTTTGATGGATTTATTTTATTAACGTGTAGGAGTGTATTATTTACTCAGACTTGAGTCCTTTGTGGTTACTGTGTTCCTGACAGTCTTTTTCCGTTTTGTGTTCTGTCTTTTTGTCCTCTAATTGTGTCTTTTGATGGATACAATCACTTTTCATTTAGTTCCATATGTCAGTCTCCTTTTAGGGCTGAGGAATGGTTAGTATTTTGTGCATCCTGTTGAAAAAAGTGTTTTTCTATATCAAAGCCTTGGAGATTTGGAGATTTTCTCTTGTTTTATTGCAAAGGGTGTATTATTTTGTGTTCTCATTTAAATATATTAATCTGAAATTGATTTTTCTATATGGTATGAAGAAAATATCATGACTTTTTTCATGTGAATGTCTAATAATTCCAGCACCATTTGATGGAACTACTGTATTTTTCTGTTGTCAAAAAATTCCACTTTTTTTCTTAAAACAGGTGTTAAATAACACTTTGTGAGGTCTCTATTTTATTCTATTTCTCTATTCCTCTATTATTATATCCATCTATTTTTTTCTCTTCCTGTAATTCTCTATTAAGAATATTGCTTACACATAGAGACTGAAAATAGGATTAAACATGAATAACCCATGTTGGGAGCATGACATTAACAGTCAATCACCTTAATCTTATAATAATTACTGATATTTGGTAGAGCAAGTTTCCTTATTTTCCTTATTCTTCTTCAAGTGTCTCCACAATTCTTGCTACTTTGTATACCCATATAAGTTTTAGAACTGTATACAGCAAATAACTATATGGCAAACTGCTTATAATAGAGACAGATATGGAGAAAACACTACTAAGATTTTGATTTAAATTATTTGAGAATTTTAAAACCTACTTTTTGTCCCTGATAGAAGTGTCTATTCTGTAGTCGTCCAGCGTAGTGTTATAAAAGTTGAATATATTAACTGTGTTCTTTAAAACCTCTATCTTTTAATAATATTTTTCTTTGGTTACTCTATGAGTAATTGCATGAAATTATTTCCAATTCTGACTCCATATTTACTTTTTATTTTTTGAGGCTATATTATTAGCTCCATACAACTTAACACCTTTTTTCTTATGTATCTGATTATTCTTGACTGAGTCAGACATTCAATGTAAAATTATAGAAACCATTATTTGGGTCTAGGACTATTATTATCACTATTATTGTTATTTACAGAAAATTTTGCTTGCTTCTGCCAGGTACCTGGTGGCACTAAAACACCAAAAGCCTGCACTGAAATTACTGCAGTTTCAGGAGTTGAGGAAATTAGAAACTTCAATCAGGGGTTGCTGCTCAAGAAAAAGAAAACAAGACAAATAAACATTCAAAAAACTCATCACTGCTACAATAACAAAACCTAAGGATGTTTATCTTATTCATAAGTAGAGTGAATTTTGTCTATCAGACCATAAAATAATTCTTTGGTGATGGCATTTAGATGCAAAACATATTTATAAGTTTCTGGCAATTAAGAGTCTGAAATAATAAATATTAGCTCCTAGTCTATGCATACGGAAAGAAAATCAGTTATTCAACAAATTTTGGTCTAAATCACAGGTAGATTTTCTACTGTTGATTACTTGTTTCCTTAAATATAATTAAGAAAAACTTAGAAAATGTTTGTGGGAAAAGGAATGAGTAAAACAATAGAAAAGGAACCCTTTAAAGAAAAAG
>SPDY01014853.1:285672-297261 GCA_006461725.1 Moschus chrysogaster | reverse complement strand
CGTCCTCGCGACCCTCCCCCCTCGGCAAGCTCTAGGGGTTCCCCCTCTTGGGCCTCCAGCGTCCTCGCGCGGTCTCCCAGCCCCAGCCACTGCGTCCCCGCGGGGTCCCCCAGCCTTTTGCCTGGGGCTCGAGGCGCCTGGCCGGCCGGCTCCCAAAACGGACGCTGACCCACAGGTAGTGGCACCAGGGGTGTCCTGACCCCCACCAGACCCCCGGGGAGACCCCCAGGGGAGACCTGGGCCCAGTCGGGCCGACGCCACTGGGATGAACCGACAACCGCGGTGGTGACGTGGGCATCCCCCCGCCGGGCGCCTTCCTGTTGTTTAATGTCGCACCGAGGGCAGGGCAACCCCCCCCATTGGGTCAAACGTGGCACCCCCCTTTCCCCGGGCGCCGGGCGTGGAGTCCTTTGGGAGCTCCCACCCGCGAGCCGCAGGCCTCCTGGTCCCCGCGACAGACACGTCTTCTGCTTTGGGTTTATTTTAACCCACATAGGGTGTCGTGCAATAGATTTATGATTCTTATACACCAGACATTTTAACCGCCCCAACACTCCGTCCCTTCCCTCCAAGGCCAACGCGAAAATATGGTCCCATTTTGGCCGCCGAGCTGCATCGAGAAGCAGGAGGGCTTGAAAGAGGAAAGAGTGAAGTGAAGCGGCCGCTTGGAGAGGCCTCCCCCGCGAGGCGAGCTGAGCAGCCCCGTCGACTGGAAACCCCAGTCGCGCCCGTAAACCGCCCTGGCCCTCGGGGCCGGCCGGGGGCGACGGCTGGGAGCCCGGGGAGGGGCTCGTGGTTCTCCACTGCCCCCCCGCCGCCCCGCGCCAGCCAGCCGTGCACCAGGCAATCTGGGTCGCTCAGATATTTACAGAAGAAAAATGACAGTGACTCCACGTCCCGGGACTGCCGTGCAATCTGTTAGTAATTTAGCGGGATGGGAATTTCCTTTCTCGGGCCTGCCAGTGGAAGCGCTTTTCCAAATTTCCACAGCGGGGGAAGCCTGCGATTTTACATAATGACTTCAGCATGCAGGGCTCTCTCGGCACCCCCGTCGGCCCCCCTCCCCGCCCCGCCCCCCTCATTAAAGCGCAGTGCGGTTCTCTCGGGACACCCGCGTGGACCCAGGCGTCCGGGCTCGGCCGCGCGCCGGTTACGCTCCAGCCTCTCCGCGTGCGCCCCTGTCCGCCCCACTTGCGCCCCGCCGGACGGGCGAGCGGCGGCCCGGCGCGGGGAGGGGCAGCCGCTCGGCGGCTGGTCCCCCGGGCCCAGCGCCGGCTCGGGCGGGCGGGGGCGTGATGTCACGGCAGGGAGGGGGCGCGGGAGCGGCCGGGCCGGCGGGGAGGCGGGGGAGGTATTTTCCAGCTTTAAAAAGGCAGGAGGCAGAGCGCGGCCCTGCGTCAGAGCGAGACTCAGAGACTCCGAACTTGCCGGCACAGTCACCGCGCCGGGGAGGGCGGCCGGGCGCGGGGACCCGGGCGCGGGCGCACACCTCCGAGCCCCGGCCACCGCCACCCTGCGGGGCTCCCGGGGCCGCAGCCCGGCTCCGCCACGCGTGCACACACACCCCCACCACATTTCTCTGGGGCGCGCGGGCTGAGCTGAGCCCGGGCCGGAACGCGTCGGCCAGGGGAGAGGGGGCCTTTCGCGGGAGACCCGACCCCGGGCGGCAGCGCGAGGCGCCCACTTCTCCCGCTCCTCCTCCTGCTCGCCGCCGCCGCCGCCGCTGCCGCGTGGATGCCAAGTACCAGTTTTCCAGTTCCTTCCAAGTTTCCACTCGGCCCTCCGGTTGCAGTCGGCGGGAGCGGAGAAACTTTGGGGCCCTCGGCGCCCGCCGGCGGCACCATGAAGTCGGCAGAGGAAGGTAAGCGGGCACAGCCGCAGTCCCCCACCGCGGCCCCCGAGGCGTGGGGGCGGCCCCGCACCCTAAGCCCCGCGCCCATCCCGCCCGCGCCCGGCGGGGTCCCGGCCTGGGGAGGGGCAAGCAGGTCGGTCTGGTGTCCGCGCGCGGGGAGGGGCGCGGGCAGCCGGGAGCGCAGCGAGCGCGCTGCAAAGATTGGGAAGCGGTGTCCCCCTGGTGTTTCCCCAGAGTGGCCCTGATTTCGAGCGCGCCTTCTTGCCAATAGGTGTCTCCTCTTCTCTAGCGCTGAGTGCGCGCACTTGGCCTCCGCTGGTGCAGCCGCTCGGCAGATCCCGCTGTAGAAACTCGGTTCATATGCAGGCGGCTTGGGGACCGGCGAGGTTAGGGCCGTCAGAGCCACAAAGGAAAGACATTTTGGGGAGAAGCGAGGCTTCTTTAGGAAAGAGGGATGGCCCAGTTTCTTCCCCATTGGGGCAGGGCCATCCTGTAGCCTCGAAGACCAGACTTACAGTGAGGTGGGGATCTCTGCTCCCCTCTAGGAACTTAGCCGGGGGCGGATTCTCTCCAGGCGCCGGGCCACGGGAACCGCTCCGTGAGGCGCCGCCACGCCGATGGCTCGACCCGCAGAACTAAAAGCGATGAAAGGCGCGGTGGGGCACAGCCCCTAATTCAAACCAGTTTTCAATCTTGTGGATTTGAGAGTTCCAATCGTAGATGTTTCAGGACAGTTTGGGAAGGGCCTGCCGAGTTTCAAGCTACTTTTTCATAGTCACAAGGATGGCATAAGCGTCTGCCCTGAAGCCGGTGATGGCGAGGCCGCGACTGACAGTCTGCTGGCTACCCTCCTGCGTGCAGCCTCGAGTCCACAGCCCCTCACACTCACCCCACACCCGCCCTTAGAAACAGCCACCACCACCGGGAACTCCCCCACCACCCTAATTAGCCGGGAGCAAAGGGGTGATAGCCTCCTGTGAGGGGCCACCAGGACCAGGGCTCTGGTGGAAGCCGGGGACACCTTTCCAAATGCCTTATCAGAGCTGAAGTACTTTGTCTAAATTATTTTAAGAAAACTGCCAAGGCTGCCAATATGTAATGAGTACTCATATTTTATAAGGGCAGACATCCTTCTGGGAAGTGCTAGAAACTAAATGCTACTGCCTCCTGCACGATTCTGATAAATATGACGGCCCCACTTGCATCACAGCTACAGTTTTCAAAGACTGCCTGCTCTGGAGAACTTCCTTACCGTCAGCAAACATGCACTCAAGACCCTACACTCAATGTAAGAACGTCAAATGGGGGTCAGGGCCTTGATGTCTTATGTTACTTCTACATAGTTTCAATCAAGGGAAGATATATATTAACATACACCTTATGTTTCTTACCATTTCATGCCAATTTAGAAAATGTTTAAATGTAAGCAGTAGATAATGCTTACAGGACGAGATCTTACTGTCAGAAAAGTTTTAAAAGTTGTCGAGATTTTCATTTTACATCTTTGGACACTTTACATCAGTTTCCCCCACATATTTCTTACCACTGCTTTTTAAATATGTGGGCCTTTCAAAGTTTAGATCTCTTTACTTGAGCATTCGGTGGTCTGTCGTCAATAAAGGCTCTTTTTTTTTTCTCTTACAAAAAGAAAAGACATCTAAGAGGGGGTGATTATTTGTCCAGTTTCCTACGTAAGAGAATACATTCTAAGGCGCCAGTGCTGAGACAGCTTGCCAGGCGTGGTGATGCCCTTCGACTAAACAAATATCGGCGCATGTATCAGGACTGCAGAATGAGGCCAACCAGAAAGCATGATCTAATCCTTCATCAGACAGGAGCGGGGTGTGAGAGGCAGAGCCCGTCTGCAGGTCCACGCCTGCCTTGTTGAGGGCTGGCGGGAGGATCTGGCCTTTTCCGCGGGCTGGACTGGGCTTTGGTCAAAGCTCAGGGAATCTGAGGGAATCCCCAGCATTCCCCTCCAGTTTAATGAGCATCTGGTCAAAGCGCATTAGGCCTGCTGTTCGGGAAGGCCCTGTGCTTGTTTTTCCGCGTGGGGAAGGCAGAGAAATGCGGGCCTTGTAGGTACGCCCACCACCCATTCAGAAGTTGCTCCACACGGAATGCCTGGGGCGCTCCAGGACAGAACAAAGCCCGCCCTGTTCTCCCGCCGCCTTGCTCCGCGTCGTCTCCTAATCCAGATTAGAAAGGCCCCGGTGCCGCATCGCTCGCGGGACTGGAGGCCTGGGTCCGAAGCACACCCGCCGCTGCTGGGAGGAAGCGCCAAGCTAAACATTTCCATCAAGACAGGAGTGTCTGCTGAATTGGCAAATAGCTCCAAACCATTTACAAGACGCAAGGCACTGGGGGCTCTGGTGAAGGGACCAGTTAGAAAACCACCCCCTCTCGGGCGACCTTGGGGATCAGCTCCTCCTTGGGACAAAGCAGACCTGAGTCCTGACCCTGGGGGACTCGGGCCCACCGGGAAGGGTAAACCCACTTTCTCCAGGACAGAACAGTCGAGAGAGACGTTTTAGTGTAAACAGTGGGTAGAGGCTGTTAGGTTTGTGTGTAACTTTTTGGCGGGGGTGAGAAGTGGCTGAACTTAAAAAAAAAAAAGAGAGAAAAATGAAATGCTGTGGCTTCTGAACGGAAAACAGAACCTCCATTTGCCTGAAGGTCAGCAAAAAAAGCAAACTAAAACAAAACAGCCCTCCAACATACATCTCAAAGTTAGGACTATTATTAGAAACTAAATCAGGCCAAAGTGAACTATAGTTTATCACGGGAGAAAACCAGCCGTTTGAAAAGGTCCTGAGAGAGAAGAGGTTTGGGGGGTGTCGGGTGACTCCCAGGTTCTCTGCTTCCGGAAAAAGCAGTCCCCAGGGGCCAAGGCCCTGCAGGGCAGAGGGGAGTACGCGACAGGCTGGATCAGAAACGGACCATTGAGCACTCCTTCCCCCGTGGGCGATCCTTTGCCTCTCCCCCGCCCCCCGCCCCCGCATTCCTGACCACCTTTCTCGGGCTTTTCAAGATGTTGCTTTCACGGGGCGCCAAGACCCTGGGGAAGTCAGAACGGCTGGGAGAAGGTCCAGCTGGGCCGGGGGCGGGCTGGTCTCAGGAGGGCCTAGCGCTACACGGACTTTGTGCGCACACGCTGCTCTGCGCCCCGGCCTCGGGTGTCACTCCCGCGGGCGCCCCCTCTTTTCGCTCGTCCTGGGGGAGCTCTGGGGTCATTCAGGGATGGTTGGCAGGCTACTCGTGGGCCTATAGGCGTTTGCACGCGTGTTTCAGGAATCTGAGGGACTAAAGTGAGCGGGGTCACTAAAAGGAAAGGTAGCCAGTTGGGCATCAGCACGCCGAGAGCAAGCCGCGCGGGAAGGCGGCGGCGCGGGCGTCAGCACGGCCCCGGCGTCCCCACGACTTCCCACCTCCTGACTCTCGGGGCAGGGTTGGGGGGAGTATCTGAGCTCCACGGGCCGGAGCGCAATGTCGTGCGTGCGGGCTGGGAAGGAGCCGCTCCTCTGAAAGCCGGCCCTGCCATCCAGGCCGGCCTGCGGGGCTCTGGCAGGACGGAGGTGGGGACTCCCCGTCCTAGGGGCGGGTGGCCGCCCGGAGGTCCCTTCGGCCGCTCAGCGGAGCCGCTGTGGTCAGGGCCGCGCGTCCCGCGCTCTGCGCCCCTCCCTCCAGCCCCCTCCTCGGTGGAGCCGCCGATGCCGCTCGCTGCGCCCGCCTCTCCGAACGAGGCTGCGGGCGGGCGGGGGTCCACCGCCAGGTCCCGTCCGCACCCCCAACTCCTGCCCACCCGGCTCCCGCCGCAGGGGTTCTGGGGCCGCGGGGCGGACGGAGGAGGCGGGAGACCCCGTGTGCCCCTCTCCGGCACCAGTGCTCCCCCCGAGCGCGGACCCCGGAGGCACTCGGGGATCTCCCTCGCGCTGGGGGGCCGACCCCGAGAGCTTCCTGGGGGACCCCCGGGCGCGGGGAGCCGGGACACCAGTGAAAGGCGTGCGCTCCGGCTCGCGGGGAGAGTTTATTTAAAACTCGGAAGCCGGCGGCCGGCGAGCGCTTGTTTATGTAAACCCGGAAACAGCGGGGGGAGGGGCGCGGCGGGGGAGGGCCGGGGGGAGGGGCGCGGGAGTCACGTTACCGAGGACGCGCGGCCGAGCCCGGGCGCAGCCGAGCCCCGGCGGCGCGACCACAGGTGCCCGCGGCCCGCGCCCGATCGCCGAGCCCGGCCCGGGACCCCGACACTAGACCCCGACCCCGGACCCCAGCCTGACCCCGACTCAGGAGCTCGACCCCAGATCCGATGAGTCCCCGGACCCTGAATCTGATCCCGACCCCCACCCTGGACCCCTGACCTCGAACCCCGACTCCGGCCCTAGGCCTCTGACCCCCGACCCCGACCCAACATGACGGGGCTGGAGGAGGACCAGGAGTTCGACTTTGACTTCCTCTTCGAGTTTAACCAGAGCGACGAGGGCGCCGTCGCGGCCCCCGCAGGTGGGTGCGCGGCCGGGCACGGGGCGGGCGGCGGATCCGGGTCGGGAGGGGCCGGTCTGGAGGCGCGCCCGGCTCCCGCCCCTCTGCCCGGGGCGCCCCCCGGCCTCCGTCCCACCCTCCGCGGCGCCCGGGCAGAAAACAGGTCAAGCTGAGGGGCGAGCGGGGCGGCGGGGGAGGCCCTCTGGGGTCGTAGGGTCGCCTTGCCAAGTGGGCTAGGCTCCGGGCGCCGTCGCGCTGGAGGGGCCTCCTCTTTAGGGCGCGGTGGGTGCTGCTCCTGCCAGGGGACAGGGCGCCAGGCCCCGGACGTGGACGTCCCGCGGGGCGGGGGCCACGAGCCCCCATCCGACCTCCAGGCTCCTTGTGCCCTCAGCGCTAAAACCTCCCTCCCCACCAAGAAAAGTCGCAGGGGAACCAGCCTTCAGGCCCTGCGACCACCGAGTTCCCCGGCCTTTTCTTTCATTTTCTCTTCTCTGTCAAAAATAAAGGTTCTACTTAAACAAGCAGCTGATGCAGGAACCCTCCAGCCCCCCCGGGGACGGGCCGCGTGCTCTCCAATAGGAATGAGAGGTTGAGCAGTCACCCAGTTTTGCAGGAAGACTGGGCCTGAGCTGGAGGCCGCCCTAAGTGGAGGGAGCCTGAAGCCCCTCCCTGCAGCCTGGCCCCCCACCTGTCTCTCGTGTCTCCTGTCAGCCTCCTTTCTTGTTTGTCTTCAGGACACTCTCTCTGGCCCTGCCCACGTGGCGGGGAAGTGGTGAAGCTGAGCCCAGCAGCTTGGCACAGTTGGGCGCCCAGCTCTGCAATGACTGTATAATATTTTCCGTATCATTCACCGCCCCTCTTTTAAAACTGCAGCGTCCTGCTCATTTAAAAAAAAAAAAAACAAATGCTCCAACCAGGCCAATGTGGCCTGAATCAGTCCTTGGATGGCCTCCCTTTTCTTCTTCCTGGGCTGTGGGTCCCCAGGCCTTTGGGTGGGTGGGAGCCAATGCAGGCCAGAGCGGGAGAGCGTGGCAGTTTTATGAACAGATGTGATGCTCGAGGTGGAGAAGTGGGGCCCACAGGCCTTCTGTACTCGCTTGGGTTTGGCTGGTCGCAGGTCCTGGCTGGGCCGTCTAGGCTGTTTCCACTAGCATACTTTCTCCCTTGGTATCCAGCCCCCTTTCCAGTCTTCTTAGCAGATGTATTTGACGAGAGGCCTAATGTGTGAACTGCTCCCCTAACGCTCCAGGGTGTGAAAGCCGTGTGAGGACAGAGTGCCACGCACATCCTGTGTCCTCAGGCTCTGCCGCCCCAGAAGGCTAACCTTGTCAGAGCAGAGGCCTGTGCTTGGGAGTCTCCTGGAGTGGGGGGAAGGCCTCACAGCCCCCTCGGCCTCTGTGCATGTCTGCTCCCCTGACGGCAAGCTGAGCAACATTCTCAAGGTGTTCTTTCAGCATCATTGCCAAGTGTATACTCCCACCCACCCCAGCCTCCAGGGACCACAGTCCCAGGAAAGCCTCCTGCAGGAAGGCCTCCGGGATACCGACACCTGGGGCCCAGTATTTACCGGGCCTTGGTGGAGGGGTGTCAGGCAGCTGGAGCGAGCTCTGAGCAGAGACAAGGTGGTGCCTTCACCTTGTCGTGGCATTAGAAGAAAGCATCCCGTTTTGTCTGTTTATGTGAGAGACACTCATACTTTTTATCACAACCATTTTAGAGCGGGTTTAGGTTTACCGCAGAATTGAGAGGAAGGCATGGAGACTTCCTGTGTGCCCCCTGCACCCACAGGCACAGCCCCCCAACTACTGACATCTCCCTGAGATGGGACGTTTGTTACAGTCGAACCTACGTGGACACATCGTCACCCAAAGTCTGTTGTTTACATAGTGTTCCCTCTGGGTGTTCAATCCTGTGGGTTTGGATGAATGTGTAGCGACACGTGTCCACCATAGTGGGGTCATTCAGAGCGCTTTCGCTGCCCCACCCCTGTTCATCCCCCCTCCCTGGCCCCCGACCACTGACCGGGTCACTGTGTCCCTAGTTTTTCCAGAGCATCCTACAGTTGGGACGCTGGACACAGAGAGTACAGCCTTTTCAAATTGGCTCCTTTCACTGAGTGACACTCAACTTGCATCTCCTCCAGGCTTCTTCCTGATTTGATGGCTCTAGTGGAGAAGGAAATGGCAACCCACTCCAGTGTTCTTGCCTGGAGAATCCCAGGGACGGGGGAGCCTGGTGGGCTTCCGTCTATGGGGTCACACAGAGTCGGACACGACTGAAGTGACTTAGCAGCAGCAGCAGCAGCAGCAGCAGCAGCAGCAGTGCTGAATAATATCTCTTGTCTGGATGGATCACAGTTTATCCATTCACTTACCGAAGGACATCTTGGTTGCTTCTAAGTTTCGGAAGTTATGAATTCAAGGACATCTTGGTTGCTTCTGAGTTTCGGAAGTTATGAATAAAGTACATTCTTCTTGTTCTTATTAATTACTAACATTCAGTTCAGTTCAGTTCAGTCGCTCAGTCATTACATTGTAATTATTAATGGTTACATTGTTATATTAAATTCTTCAGCTCTTAATGAGTGACAGAAATGACTTCACATTATTTCTGGGATGAACTTGGGACAGAAATAAGTGAATGACTGACCAATTCTGAGGCTGATTGTGAAGCGAGGTGACAGAGCTTGGGAGGTGATTATACTCAGCCCCAAATGGGCACTTTGTCAAAAGGACTCGGCCTTCCCTGACCACAGGGCCCCTCACCCTCACCATTCTGAGAGTGGCATCTTCTCACCTGTCACCTGTCGCTCATGCCACCTCTTGCTCTAGAGTGCGTGACACCCCCGCGTTAGATGGGGCCTGGGTGCTGGGGTTCCTTCTGTGCAGAGAGCTTGGCAGGTGCAGAGAGTCAGTCACCATTTGTTGGAAGAAAGAAAGCAGAGTTTTAAAAATAACCCGCCCTGGTCTGGGCAGGGTGTTGTTTGCCCAACAGGGGCTGCCCTGGCCCCTCTGGGGAGGAGGCTGGCGGGGGGCTTCCCTCCTGGGGGGCTTCCTGCTGCTGCTTCCCTCTGGGTCTCAGGAAATAGCTGCACTGCTGTGGGCCGGGCGGGCGTGGCCCTGCTTCCCGCCCCGGGCTCCTGTTTTCTAAGTTATTTTGGCGGCCCAGCTGGGGCTGTCACCGTGGCAACGCAGGAGGAAATGGGCGGGGCCTCCTGGCGGCCTGGGGGCGGGCCCCTCGCTGCCTGGACTGCCTTGGCGGGTGGGGGCTCACGGTTCTTGCGTGAAATGGGGCGTTTCCTGAGAAAAGGGAGATTTGGAGATTTTGTTCTCAGTGCCCTCCTCACTGATGGTGGTGGACTGGAGACCCCAGAGGCCCACGTGTCCTGCTCGCTCGCGGCCCGCCGGGCCTCAGGCCCAGGACCCAGCGTGCCGGCCGGCCCGGGGCCACGCAGGCCGAGCGCCGCACCTGCGCCTCCAGCCCTCGGTTTGCTCAGACCTCCAGAGCCACTCCACCACCGGGTCTTTGTCCGGGGGATGTTTTACTCCTCCGTGGAGTTTGTCGGAGGAAAGGGCCGGGCCAGTCGGCCTGGGGATGTCTTGGCCCCTTAGACAAGGGGCCTGGAGGGGGAAGACCTGAGGCGCGAGGCTGGGCTTCGGAGCCCTGGGCTTCAGGAGGCCGAGGCGGCCGGCTACTCTGCCTCTGGAAACGTCTGCCTTGCGGGTGGCTGACTGGCCCTCAAAGCTGTGTCTGTCCGTCACCGGCGGGCCTGGCCGCCCCTGCTCAGTCAGCGGGTCCCCACAGAAAGGTCCTGGCGAGGAGTGGCTTTGTTTTGCTTTGTTTTGTCTCCACTACCTGCGAAGCTGTAATCTAGCCCTGTGGGGCCGCGCACGCCACCCGGGAGAGGAGGCCTGGCGAGGTGTCCGGAGGCCGGGCCTGGCTGCCAGGCTGCTTCCAGTTCTATTTCTAGCTTCGTGTCCTGCGGTTAAACCCCAACAAATGCTGAAGAGGATGTTCCTTAAAATGAAAAACAAAAGTCGCGTGTCGCGTTCCCTCTCAGGGTCTGTGAACGACGGGGGGCAAGGTGCTGTGACAACACAGCCGTGGTGGGTGTGGGGGACCACGGCCGGCCGTGCGTCCGCGTCCCTGTTGCTCCCTGGGAAGGGCGAGAGGTCCTGACCTCACTGGCAGGGAAGGTCCGAGCGGTCAGGAGCCTGCCGGGATGCAGTTGGCCGTAGTAGAGGGACACCAGGCAACTTTTTTGGTGATCGTTCAGTGAAGTGTTAGTTGCTTAGATGTGTCTGATTCTTTGTGTCCCCAGGGATAGTAGCTGGCCAGGCTCCTGTCCATGGGGTTCTCTGGGCAGGAATACTGGCATGGGTTGCCGTTCTCTCTCCAGGGGATGTTCCCGACCCAGGGATCAAACCAGGGTCTCCTGCACTGCAGGCAGAGTACTGGTTGTTCAGACCTAGCACGACTGAGTGGTTCTGAAATCAGTGGTTTTTCAGGATGAGAGGAAACACTCCTGCCCGTACTGGCCTGTTGGACGTGCTGTGGGTGGAGCTGGACGGGCCAGGAGCCATGCATCGTCCCCTGGCTCCATGCAGGCATCCAGCTCTGTCTCCACCAAGAGGACGGGGTCAGCACTGGAGGCGAGGCCGCGTCTGTCTTCAGAGATGAGGCACGGTTTTATGAATGTCCGTTACGTTAAGGCTTCTTGAATAAACTCTCCCTGGTTTTCGCCTAGACTCCTGCGCTGTGAGTTAATGACCCTCCTTGGCGGGTGGCCAGGCTCCAGAGGCAGAAAGTGCGTGTCGTGGGTGCCGAGCTCTTCGGTGCCACCTGATGTGACGTGAATCAGCCTGGGCATCTCAGGGTTTTAAGAAAGTCGCTGAAAATATTTCCATCCCATGTAAATATAATCCCTTTGAATAGTTAAAGAACTCAGATTTGAATACGGCTCAGGTAGGAAATGGAGAAGGCAATGGCAAGCCACTCCAGTACTCTTGCCTAGAAAATCCCATGGATGGAGCAGCCTGGTGGGCTGCAGTCTGTGGGGTTGCTAAGGGTCGGACACGAGTGAACGACTTCACTTTCACTTTTCCCTTTCCACTTTCACACATTGGAGAAGGAAATGGCAACCCACTCCAGTGTTCTTGCCTGGAGAATCCCAGGGACGGGGGAGCCTGGTGGGCTTCCGTCTATGGGGTCACACAGAGTGGGACACGACTGAAGTGACTTAGCAGCAGCAGCAGCAG
>SPDY01014853.1:221471-281238 GCA_006461725.1 Moschus chrysogaster | reverse complement strand
GGGGGGGGGGGGGGGGGGGGGGGGGGGGGGGGGGGGGGGGGGGGGGGGGGGGGGGGGGTGGGGGGGGGGGGGTGGGGGGAGGCAGTGTTTGAGTAGAAGCAGAAAAAAGGGGCCCAGCGTGCGGCTCTTCAGGAAGGGCGTGTGACTGAGCATGAGGCCACGCACGGCTGGAGTGGAGAGAGCAGGGGCGGGGGCCCTGAGGGCACAGCCAGGGCGGGCGAGCAGCGGGGTCGCCTCAGTGCCCTGTGGGGGTGGGGTCAGGGGTGGGGAGCCCCAGACCCCCAGTCCAGGCCCTCACCATCTCCTTCTTCCCTCCAGAGCACTATGGCTACGCCGCTCCTGGCCTGGGTGCAGGCCTGCCCCTCTCTGCGGCGCACCCCTCGCTGCCTGCTCCATGCCACGACCTGCAGAGCTCAGCCGCGGGCGTCTCCACTGTGGGCTACGGCGGGGCAGTGGACAGCGGGCCCTCCGGCTACTTCCTGTCGTCGGGCGGTGTCCGGCCCAACGGGGCACCGGCCCTGGAGAGCCCGCGCATTGAGATCACCTCCTACCTGGGGCTGCACCACAATAGCAGCCAGTTCCTGCATGAGGTAGACGTGGAGGACGTCCTCCCCAAGCGGTCCCCGTCCACAGCCACGCTGAACCTGCCCAGCCTGGAGGCCTACCGCGACCCCTCCTGCCTGAGCCCCGCCAGTAGCCTGTCCTCCCGGAGCTGCAACTCTGAGGCCTCATCCTATGAGTCCAGCTTCTCGTACCCGTACGCGTCCCCACAGACGTCCCCCTGGCAGTCCCCCTGCGTGTCCCCCAAGACCACAGACCCCGAGGAGGGCTTCCCCCGCGGCCTGGGGGCCTGCGGCCTGCTCGGGTCTCCACGGCACTCGCCCTCCACCTCCCCCCGCACCAGCGTCACCGAGGAGAGCTGGCTGGGCGCCCGTACGTCCAGGCCCTCGTCCCCCTGCAACAAGCGCAAGTACGGGCTCAACGGCCGGCAGCTGTCCTGCTCCCCGCAGCCCTCGCCCACGCCGTCCCCGCAGGGCTCGCCACGGGTCAGCGTCACCGACGACACCTGGCTGGGCACCACCACTCAGTACGCCAGCTCGGCCATCGTGGCCGCCATCAACGCCCTGAGCACCGACAGCAGCCTGGACCTGGGCGATGGCGTCCCGGTCAAGGCCCGCAAGACCACGCTGGACCACTCGCCCGCGGTGGCGCTCAAGGTGGAGCCGGCGGGCGAGGACCTGGGGACCACGCCGCCCACGCCCGACTTCCAGCCCGAGGAGTTCGCGGCCTTCCAGCACATCCGGAAGGGCGCCTTCTGCGACCAGTACCTGTCCGTGCCGCAGCACCCGTACCCGTGGGCCCGGCCGCGTTCCCCTGCGTCCTACACCAGGTGAGCGACGGGCGGGCGGGCCGCAGCCTCCCGCATCCCTCTGCCTTCTCCAGCCTCTGTCTGTGTCCGAATCTCCCTTTCTCAGGACCTGGTCACGTTGGCTGAGGGCCAGAGACCTCATCTTCACGCGTTCTCTCCTTCCTAAAGGCTGGTGTCCAGATGAGGCCATGTTCTCCGGTTCTGGGGGACCTTCGGGCACATTCTTGGCCGTCTTGGGGTTTATGAACACATGGGCTGGGTTTTTGTCTTGCTCCCTGTAAAACCAGGCGCAGCTCATGTCTGTGTTTTCACCTCCCCTGCTCACACCTAATTGCTGTCACTGCACAGTCGGCGCAGATGGGGCCCTGCTCACAATTCCCTGGAGCAGCCCGCCTGCCTGCACCAGCCCCGCCGGCTTGGGATCGACACGGTGCCCCTCCCTGGAGACCGCCGCCTGGCGGGAGCCCCAGCTCCTCTGAGCTGCGAACCGTGTCTTGGGCTGTTGATTTTTCTTTTTAACGGTGTTGGGGCTGCTGCTGCTGCTCCGTTGGGTCCACTCACTCAGCCCGGGGTTTTTATTTTTAACTAAACAGCTTTCCCAGCAGGTGGACCACTAATGACCCCTAGCAGAGTGCTTTCTGCCCCAGGGCTTTGGTCAGGCGTCGGCCGTGGGAGGGCCAGTGCTCTGCCAAGGGCTGTGGCTGCCTCCCGGGAAGAGGCTCCTGCCTGTGGGTTCAGTGTTCGAGGCTTGCTGCTGCTCCTGTTTGCTTCTGGAGGCAGGACTGCGTATAAGCCTCGTAGCTTCCAGCCGTCCTGTCCAGACCTTGTGGAGAGTGAATCAGGGTGTTGTTTGTTACAGAGCTTTCTGTGTTCTGTTCAGAACCCCCCTTTTTTCTAAACTAAAGATGTAGTTAGATCTGTAAGTGGACAGTTTAGTTCTCGGTGCCATACCTTTACGGAAGCTTGGGCAAAGAAGCGGTGTGAGGGGTGAGCTTCTAAAGCTGAACACTCCCTTTCCGTAGGCGTGGGTAACAGTCGAGAGCTGGGGGCAAGGGGGCCGTGATGGGTCTCGACCGGCTTTAGGATGCATCCACGTAAAGTTCAAAAAGCTGGCATTTCCAAAGTTACTGTCAAAACAGATGTATTTTTGAACCTGGATTTCATGAATGTGGGAGTTTAAAAAAATCCATTTGGAGGCATTTTAAAATGTAAGAATTTTTATTAATGCTCTTTATTATTTAAATAAAAAAAGAATACATCAAAGCACCCTTCTCCAGTTTAGAAAGAGGCTTCAGTGAACTCGCATGGTGACGCTGACGTGAAGGTCCTAAGGGTTTGCAAGGAGACTGTGAGCCCGTATCTCCAGGAGCCGCTGGGACCCAACCCCGCTGACAGGGTGGTTTAAACAGCAGATGTTCTTCCTGGTCTGGGGCTTGGAGCCCACGGGTCCAGGCATTTGGCTCCGTCTGCGGTCATTGGACAGGACCGCTCTGGGGGCTCGCCCTAACTTGACGGCCCCTGTAAAGACTGAGCCTGCAGGCACGGGGGTCTGCTGCCGTCCTGGGGTTAGGACTCCACCCTGGAGCCTCTGGGGGACGTAGCTCAGCCTGTGACCCCAGGTGGACAGGGCAGCTTTCTCGAGCCCTGGTGGTGGGGGCGCCCATGGAACACGTGTGGTCCTGGGGGTTGTCAGCGATGGAAAGCACCAGTGCTGCCCCGTCTCTGCTCGGGGCTCTTGGTGACAGCTCCGTGGGCCGAGTGCCTGGCTCTGTCTCCCAGTCCAGGCCCCCTTGGGTGGGGGCCCCCAGCACTCCTGTGAGTGCATGCCAACAAGCCCCACACTTCCTCCTGGGCTTGAAGTCAGGTTTTCCCACTGTTTTGGTTCCACATCAAAATATGTTTCCTGATCCCTGGCGATGTTTTCCGTGTGATCCTATCCGTGGGCGCCAGGGGCCAGCTGGAGAAGGGAGAGGTCAGGCCGTTGCCCTGGGGGGTGGTTACCACATTTCCTGCCCTCAGACGCTGCTGAGCATGCCTGGGGACCGGTGCGGGGAGGGGGCTGGCACCAGGTGTCAGCGGGTCTCGGGCTGCATGGCCAGGCACCCGGTGCTGACAGGCCCCGAGGTCTGGGATGGGCGGCTTATCAGCACAGATCCATCGCCGCCTCCGTGGGAGCAGGCAGCCCCTCTGGGCACGGCCATATCTATCCTGCCAGCGAGGCCAACTTTTTACAAGACGTGTGCAGCGTGGGTCTCTTCCTGAGGAACGTGGGGTCCATGGGATCACTGCCCCCAGCACGCGTCGCCCTCTGTTCTGTGTGGAACCTCCTGACAGGCTCACGGGGTCAAAGGTGATTCCCAGTTCCTGCCACAGAAGGGGTTGTGTTTGTGGAATCAACAGCATTGTTGGACAGAAGTCCGTAGCTTTTAAAGAGAAGTTTCGATTTAGAGCCTCGGAGAACGGTGCTCTGCTCCTGAAGCTTGAGAGATGCAGAGGAGTCGCAGGTGACCCATCTGAAGGCTGTCTGTCCGATGGCTTTAGCCAGGCCACAGGGGGCCTCTCCAGGGAGGACTCCCCCCTCCTGTCCTCGGATGAGAATAAGCAGGTCTGCTCACGACGCTGATAGCGACACTGCCCCTGACCATGGCAGAGAGGGCAGAGATGGCCGTGGATTGACTCCCGCTGGTGGCTTCCAGGGGCTGTCGTTGTCCCGGAGGCTCAAGCATAAGCCTCTGTTGGTTCAAGCAAACACACTGGAGGTCCTGCCCCGGCGAGGGCGTCATCCTTACCCAGGGCCTCCTGCACGCCTTCAGGGAGCTTTGTTCTCCCTTTGAAATGGGCTCGTGGAGAGTCCCGACTTCTGACATCTCAGTGCTGTCTCTGTGCCCGGCAGAGTCTCTGGCTGTGCCTTCAAGGGGCAGGGTTACATGAGGAAAGGACTGGAAGGAGCTGGTCTGGGAAGGCAGAGCGTTTTGAGACGCGCCATTTCTGACAGCAGCAACGTTGAATTAAATCCCTGCAGACGAAACTTTGCGTTGTGATCTGAGCATTACTGACTTATTTCTTTGTTAGCCACGTCCCAAGGCTTGGGGCATCTTAGTTCCTGGACCAGCCCCGCACCCCCAGCTGTGGAAGCGCGGAGTCGTAACCACTGGGCCCAGGAGAGCCCCCACTGCGGGGTCGACTTCCTGAGGGGCACGGGAGTGTGATGACCCCACTGCTTGTTCCGGGTTCAGCGACCCAAGGGGCTGCACCTCCCAGTTAGTGTGTTTCAGACACGGTTTCTTCTAGGTTTTGGGTACAGTTGATGACTTTAATGATATCCGTGACCTTCGTGCCATGCCCGGGTCTTAGCTCCCAGAAGCCTGATGAAGCTACAGCTGATTGACTGCATCTTTAAGTTATCTGAATATTTCACAATTTACCCTAATTTGGAATCAGATTAAATAAAGCTGTATGCTGGTAACAAATCCGACCACACATCATTCCACCGGAATGACCGCCCTGGCCCCAGCTGTCTGCACTTGGGCAGTTTGCATCGGGCCAGCCCACTCGAGGTCTTGGACACATCGCTTCTGGGTTATTCTCCTTTTTCTGACCTGGCCAAGGAGCTCGTCATCTGGAGGTCACAGAAGGAAGCTCAGCAGGGACTCTCCTGGCGGTCCTGTGGTTAAGACTCAGCACTTCCACTGCAGGGGCCTCAGTTCAATCCCTGGTCCAGGAACCAAGATCCCATGTGAGGCCGGGACAAAAAAAATTTACACCCTTCCAATAAAAGGAAGCCGCTGACAGTAAGCTTCAGAAAGAAGCCAGCGAGTGGAGTGGTCTCCATATACCCTCCCAGCACTTACAGGACCGGGGGCCCAGTGCCCTGGCCATTGTTCAGGCCCAAGTGGTAACAGGTGGGGCTGGACTCAGGCCGTGATTGGCGGCCCCCTGGCTGGGCCCCTGCTCCCAGGAGTCATAATGCGTTTGCCTGCTAGGTGGGGGGCAGTGGCGGTGTTGGGGGCTGGGATCTCTCTACAAAGTCCATGTCCTGCTCCCAGGGTGTTGGTGGCTGCTTGGGGAGGTGGCAGCCTGGCAGACCGAGGCCTCAGGAGGCCAGATGCTGACTGTGGCCTCAGCTGTGCAGAGGCGCCGGCAGGTGAACTCAGTGGCCAGAGTCAGGCCTGGGCTGTGAGTTTCTGCAGGTTGTGCTTGCTCGCTGCAGGAGTAGATGGTCTCAGAGGCCCAGCACCCGGCTCCCCACGGAGCAGGCTCTCTTGGCTCCTCAGAGTCCACCGTGGACCCTGGACACAGCGCCCTAAGCGCTGACTTCCGGCGGGAACGTGTAGCCTTGAGGGTTCAGCTGAGATCTGCAGGTTTGCGGCAGAAGCTTCTCTTCACCTTTCAGTCTTTCCTCGAGATGCAGGTGGAGGATGTGGGCCTGATTGCTCTTTTTTTTTTTTNTTCGTGCCATGCCCGGGTCTTAGCTCCCAGAAGCCTGATGAAGCTACAGCTGATTGACTGCATCTTTAAGTTATCTGAATATTTCACAATTTACCCTAATTTGGAATCAGATTAAATAAAGCTGTATGCTGGTAACAAATCCGACCACACATCATTCCACCGGAATGACCGCCCTGGCCCCAGCTGTCTGCACTTGGGCAGTTTGCATCGGGCCAGCCCACTCGAGGTCTTGGACACATCGCTTCTGGGTTATTCTCCTTTTTCTGACCTGGCCAAGGAGCTCGTCATCTGGAGGTCACAGAAGGAAGCTCAGCAGGGACTCTCCTGGCGGTCCTGTGGTTAAGACTCAGCACTTCCACTGCAGGGGCCTCAGTTCAATCCCTGGTCCAGGAACCAAGATCCCATGTGAGGCCGGGACAAAAAAAATTTACACCCTTCCAATAAAAGGAAGCCGCTGACAGTAAGCTTCAGAAAGAAGCCAGCGAGTGGAGTGGTCTCCATATACCCTCCCAGCACTTACAGGACCGGGGGCCCAGTGCCCTGGCCATTGTTCAGGCCCAAGTGGTAACAGGTGGGGCTGGACTCAGGCCGTGATTGGCGGCCCCCTGGCTGGGCCCCTGCTCCCAGGAGTCATAATGCGTTTGCCTGCTAGGTGGGGGGCAGTGGCGGTGTTGGGGGCTGGGATCTCTCTACAAAGTCCATGTCCTGCTCCCAGGGTGTTGGTGGCTGCTTGGGGAGGTGGCAGCCTGGCAGACCGAGGCCTCAGGAGGCCAGATGCTGACTGTGGCCTCAGCTGTGCAGAGGCGCCGGCAGGTGAACTCAGTGGCCAGAGTCAGGCCTGGGCTGTGAGTTTCTGCAGGTTGTGCTTGCTCGCTGCAGGAGTAGATGGTCTCAGAGGCCCAGCACCCGGCTCCCCACGGAGCAGGCTCTCTTGGCTCCTCAGAGTCCACCGTGGACCCTGGACACAGCGCCCTAAGCGCTGACTTCCGGCGGGAACGTGTAGCCTTGAGGGTTCAGCTGAGATCTGCAGGTTTGCGGCAGAAGCTTCTCTTCACCTTTCAGTCTTTCCTCGAGATGCAGGTGGAGGATGTGGGCCTGATTGCTCTTTTTTTTTTTTTTCCCAAAGGTTTATTTATTTTGTGACTTGGCCGTGCTGGGCCTTTGTTCTGCGCGCGGGCTTTCTCTAGCTGTGGCAAGCGGGGGCTCCTGTCTCGTTCAGCTCTCGGGCTTCTCGTTGCACTGGCTTCTCTTGTTGCAGAGCAAGGCTCCAGGCGCACAGGCACAGTAGTTGTGTGCGGGCTTAGCTGCTCTGTGGCACGTGGGATCTTCTTGGACCAGGGATTGAACCTGTGTCTCCTGCGTTGCACAGTGGATTCTGTATCACTGGACCACCAGGGAAGCCCCTGGTTGCTTTATTTGATGTTATCCTGTGAATATCTAGTATTATTAACTGTGAAAAGGAGAACAAAGATCTCAAGGACTTTAGCATTTCTGGAGAGGATCAAACAGTTTGAGTCTTTGTGGCTTTAGACACTGATTTTCAGGTCGAGCCTTGAGATCCGTGCTGGTTGATTTTGTGGATAATCCAAGTGCTCAAAGAGTTTTGCTTTTGAGACTGGACAGCTCCCAGCCTGTTCTTGCTCAGACCCGGCTGCCCGTGGCACGCGTGTGGGGCTGGGCTGCAATCGGGGGTCTCCAGTCTTGAGTTTCCCAAACTGGTATGAGCCTGACCGGGAGGAAGTGTCCAGTGACAACATGCACCAGTGACCACAGACAAAACAGAACTCTTTCTGTCCAGGCGTTTTCCTCCGAGGAGAGTGCGGGGCACTCGTCGGGGCCCCCAGGCACCTGCAGCGCACCTGGGTTAAACAGTCAGGGAGACCCGGGGCCCGTCCCGCGGAGGGCGAAACTGAGTCACATTTAAGATGAGGCCGTCTGTGGACATTAATGGGCCTTCATTGACAACTGTTTCTTGAGTTCATGAGCAAAAATGTATGGGTCGTGATGGGGTTCGCTTTTTGAATAAATGCTTCTAAAATAACCTCCTGGAAGCTGGGGCTTCATGCCCAGCCTTGAGCTGTTTTTTGGTGAAGAAAGTAACTGCCCAGAGGCTTTGCATCCTGGTCCGTCAGCGGGCTGAGTGCCCAGCAGGCACCCCCCCCCCCCGCCACGGGCACACGGAAGTGCTGGTCAGTGCCGCGCCTTGCCCCAGCGCGCTCAGCCATGGTGCACTGGTCACTCTGGCCATGCCGTTTCCACAGCCCGTCAAGGTGGACGGCCCTGCTTAGGCTGTGCAGAGATTTAAGCAGCCATTTGCGGGGCAGCCGGAAGCATCGGGATGAGAGCCTGTGGGGCAGGGCCATAGAGGCCCACATGATACAGGCCTGGGTTCTTAGGGGGCGGGCGGGGGTACAGTGCAGAGTAAGGTTGACAGGGTTTTCCAGAAAGCTGGAAGAAAGTCCCTGCAACTCAGACTTCTCCACACACTGGCTGGTGGAGCCCCTGAAAGCAACAGAGTTTTGTGAAATTCCTGAATCCAAGGTGGTGGCCTCACTGTTCTTGCTCTGAAAGTTCCAGGTCTGTGACTGGACTCAGATTTCTGAGCAGGCCTGGGCCTGGCAGACGGAGCCCCTGGGGGTGTGGGAAGATGAGCAGGTGGCCTCCACCCACCAGCACCCCCCAGGGGCTCGACCTCATCTGAGCCCCCCACCCGAGGGCACAGGGACATGTCGGGGACTCTGGGGACTGAGGTGGTGTTCAGGAGGGGTCCGGGCCAGTGTGACCTGGGCAGAGCCTCTCGAGGGGGCCTGGGCGTCAGGACAGGTCGCTGGCCGCAGAATCTCAGGGTCAGGGTACTCTGTGTGTGGCACCCCAAGGACAGGCAGGGGATATGTGGGTCACTGGCCCCCTTATACGTTACTGCCCAGCTCTGCCCCTCGCCCCCCGTCCACCCACCGATTCCCCAGTATAGGCACCTCTCCAGCCTCCTCCAGGCCACCAGCCCCCTCAGCTGGTCCTGTCCCTAAGTCCCCTCAGTGCAGAGGAGGCTGTCCCGACAGTTGGGGATGACAGCCCACAGTGTCCTGAGACCCGGGTGAGAGCTCCTGTCTGAACGGCCCCTGTTGCTTCCCTTCCAGGCTCATCAGAAGAGCCCAGCCGGCTCTAGACTTGGGCCTTCCCGTGGTTGACCCCCAGCCCCTGCCTGAGGGCGGTTCCCTGGGCCCCAAGAACCAGTGAGGGTCACCACAGAGAGATCAGCCTTGCCTGGCCGCCCTCCAGGAAGGTGACCTCTCAGTGGGAGCAGCTTTCTCGCCTGGACTTTGCCGGGGGCGGGGGGGACCTCCAGCGAGGTGTGTGGTCCCTGCCCGTCCTCAGCCCAGAGCACTCTGGGAGCCCAGAGACTCTGCTTCATTAAATAGCTGGGAACTGAGCCCGTAACCTTTTTTAAAATTAAAGGGAAAAAGTCAAATCAAAGCAAGTAAGTCAAGCGGCCCTTCCCTTGGCTGCGACCCTGGGAAAGTGCGTTTCTTTCAAGCTTGGGGTGACGGCCTTCCCCTCTAGGTCTGGTCCCCTTCGGCTAGATTTGAACCCTGCCAAGTTCAGAGTTTGTATCTTCAGCTCTTTTAGAAACAGCTGAGTTCTAAAACCTTTGCAGTTTTCTTCTAAGTGATAGGTCCACATGGGCTTTAGCTCTCAAAAATTCAACATTGAAAGGACTCTACCCAAACCATCTGCTCAGAAGAGCAGCCTCCCCCCCGCCCCAACCCCAAGTGTCTACAGAGAAGGAAAACTTCACGGCACAGGGCTCCCTGAGGCTTGTCTGTGGCCCCTGGCGTTCTCAGTCGTGGGTGGACATGGCCTTTCTGTGGGAGGAGGTTTGGGGGTCCCAGGCTCAGGTGAAGCCAGACGAGGTGAAGTCACCGAGCTCACAGGGTGAGAGCAGGAAGGTGGAAAAGTGGGTGGCTTGGGGGGTTTACACTATTAGTGTTCCCTGTGGCATATTTTTTAATGTCAGCAAACCAAAAAGAACGTGAGTGCCTGCTGGTTCCGGCCTGGAAGATCACCGTGGAAACTCGAGAGTGTGTTTCTTAGATTTGCTCTTTCAGTTTGTGTCACAGAAAAACAGCCTTGTGCAGTGTCGGGGACTAGTCGTGGTGCCCACACCCACCCCTAGCGGATGGAGGAACGTGGGGTCCACCTGCCTGCCCCCACCCACGCCCATTACCAGACCTTATGTGACCTTTCCAGTGATGTTCAGTGTGCGCCTTCCAGAGACGGGGGCTCAGGTTTAGATGAGAATTGTGGCACCCGTAGACATCACACTAGACACTAATGTGTGATTTAAATAATCCCTTGGTGTCACCCAGCCAGTGTTCAGATCCGCTGACCCATGGTTTCCCCGAGGCTGTCGGAGTCTGGCTCCACGCCTCCCAGTCTGCTCAGATACGTGAACCATTGTTTTCCCCGCACTCAGCTGGAGGGGCTTGGCAGGTCCCAGTCCTGGGCCTGGCGTCCTTCGTTGCCTGTAGGCAGATGCATATCAGACGTTGGGACACTTGGAAGCCTGAACACTTTGGTGGCTGTTACCACTGGGGGTTCAGGTGCTTTTGTGTATCTCACCACCTCTGGGTGCCTGTTAGTGTTGCAAGAAGACGCTGCCTCGGCACCCTTCCCTGAGAGGCTTGGCCTGGATCACAGCCAGCAGGCCCCGTGCAGGGGCCAGACGCTCAGGGGTGTCAGGGGCCCCAGGGGTCCGTGGTCTGTGATGGAGGCTGTGGCCCTGTGCCAGGGCCGTGACCAGCAAGGCTGCCAGGGTCTCACACTGGACGTTCACCTCTCTGATATCAATAGTGGTGCTGGTTTAGTCACTCAGTCCTGTCTGACTCTTGTGACTCCATGGACTGTAGCCCGCCAGGCTCCTCTGCCCTGGGATTCTCCAGGCAAGACTACTGGAGTGGGTTGCCATGGCTTCTCCAGGGGATCTTCCTGACCCAGGGATGGAACTCGGGTCTGCTGCATCACAGGTGGATTCTTTACCATCTGAGCCACCTGGGAAGCCCTTTTATATCTGTATAAAAATGCAAAAAGATATAAAAGAGATATGTCAGCAAAATAAACTAGATGTGATGCCCTGGCTATTTTTAAAGTGCATGAGGTGGCTGGATGGCGTCACTGATGCAATGGACGTGAACTTGGGCAAAAGCTGGGAGATGCTGAGGGACAGGGAGGCCTGGCATGCTGCAGTCCCTGGGGTCTCAGAGTCAGACGCAACTTGACAACTGAACAAAACAACATCCCTCTTACACGGAAACACTTAGAGACGCGCACCCAGGTGTGGAGGTAGTCTCTCTGGCTGGTTGTGAGACGCACGCGTCTGTGTGTGTGGAGAATGTGAGACCGCTCCTGTCTGCATGGGTTGGCTGGGTCGGCTGGGTGTCAGATGTGAATTTAACCATTTTCTTCGTTGCAGCGAATGTCATCTTTTAAGAAATCACATCAGGCTGGAGGTGAGTTTGACGTCATCCGTTGTGCTCAGCAGCCAGGGCTGAGGCTCAAGAGAACCTCCAGGCATTTGGGGCCCCGTGGGGGCTCAGCTCCGGGTCAGGGGTACCCGAGGAAGGTGCTCTGGTGGCAGGGCCGCAAGGGGTTAAGATAGCGCGGCAGGTGCGTCTCGAAACATTTCTTCCAGGCTGAGGCCTTTTCTCTGAATCAGAGGTACATTTACATTTTTGTGGAGCTGCCAGATTCATGCTGATAATTTTCAGCCTCAAACAATAATTTTAATTGTCTGTGTGCGACAGTACTTATTTTGTGAGCCATTCTAACTAAACTGCATGCAGCCGTGTTGCTGGCTCTGTCAGTGACTCAGGAGCAAGTTCCCCCCAAGTCTGTGTTCGGCCGTGCTCAAGCACCGAGCGGCTGTGAGGCCTTGCCCACCATGGACAGTGAGGGGTGGACCTTTCAATCCTCCTCCTCCACTTCTCTGTCTGTCTCTCAGTGTTTTTCTGTTTTAATTTCCTGGGAGTCAGATGAACCTAACTTCTACTTGTTTTTCATCTGTTTCTCTTCTGTTTACAGCAAAGGACAGTCTTTGCACCTAAATGAACAGTATGTATAAGGGAACAGATTAGTACACTGGATGTTCTAAATGGAGACGTGGTCCCCTCACGTGGGCCTGGCGCCACTGCCCCGGGGACTGCAGGTTCTGTGGCCCGATCTCTCCCCGCTCCTCTTGCAAACATGCCTGCTGCTCCCTTGGTTCTGCGGGTCTTGGTTGTTGTGAATCATGGACACGGGGCTGGGCAAGGTTGCTACAAGCCGTTCGCCTTATCAGGCGCCCCCCCATGTGTCAGGTCTGCTCACAGCTGGTTTGTGGGCAGAGGAAATGGAAAACAACCTGCCCACTTCTCAGGTCAGGCTGATAGAGCTGTGATTTTTAAAAGATCTATCTTATTGGGGAGGTTAAATGACTTTTAGGCCTTTCATGAAGGAAGGAAAATATTTAGGGTCAAGTGTGAAAGAGGTTTCCATTGTATTCAGGAACCTCGTTGTGAAGAGCTGAGAAGGTCTGGGTGTCCATCACAGTCAACTGGCCATCGGCTCTGCAGGTTTAACTGCTGCTCGTGTGAAGACAGTGACCTCATCGACAGCAGTTTCAGACCCAGCCGGGAGGACGTGCCGCCCGTCCATCTCAGGCCGGGTCCATGGGTGCAGGAAGCTGTCCATGCCTCTAACACTCCATGTGTCCATTTCAGCCCGTCCCTGCCGGCTCTCGACTGGCAGCTGCCGTCACACTCAGGACCCTACGAGCTGAGGATCGAGGTGCAACCCAAGTCCCACCACCGTGCCCACTACGAGACAGAGGGCAGCCGCGGGGCTGTGAAGGCGTCAGCCGGGGGCCACCCCAGTGTACAGGTACCACTCCGCTCCGACCAAGCCTGGCCCTGCTCAGAGAGGCACCGGTTCAGCCCAGAGGCCGCTCTGTGGTGATAGCCAGCAGTCCTTTCCGTGTTCTTAAAAAAATCTTCACCTCCCAGCCAGTTTAGCTGAATATTTTATACCCAGTCGAGTCCCAGTCTGCTTGGTACAGACAGGCCGATCGAGGGTGACTGCCTGTAGCCCCTGTATGGCTGTAATGCTGGGGAGGAGGCTTCTTTTCAGCAAGCTGCTGCAGGGGTGGGGGGCGGGCGATATCCTGGAGACCATGGGGTGACCGCTGTGGGCCTGGGGGCATTGGGAGGGCTCCCTGGATGGTGGTGTTGGGGTGGCCAGCCTGGACCTGGAGGAGCTAGGAGGACCCGCTGGATGGTGTTGCTGGCAAGTGTTTTTTCACCAAGGAGGGCGAATGGCTCCAGCTTTTGCTTGTGACTCCTGGTGCAGGCTACGGTGACCCAGGTATAGCTAGGCAGCTGCTTTGTCCAGAGGGACACTGCCCCATACCCCTGTGGGTCCCTGAGCCTGCCTGATTCAGAAAGGACGGGCGAGAGAAGCCAAGGAGAGAAAGCGTGCCCAAGGAGGTGCCCTGTGGCCAGTGGGCAGCGTGGACTGGGGCTGCCGCCTAGACTAGGCTCTTAACAGGCTTGACCCTGGTGCTGTGTCACTTCAAGGTGTCCTGGAATAGGAAAATCTTAAAGAGACTAAAAGTAGCTTTGAAATAAGAGTGCTTCATTTTCCAGGTCCTTTCTGTAACAGTCTGTGAGAATGAACGTCCGGGCTGGTCGAGCCGCAGAGAAGCTTCTGCTCAGAATCCCCCTCAGTCTCTCGTCCGGCTGTGTGGCCCTCCATCCCTGATTCCTGCTGTGGGCGCTGCACAGCCAGACCACGTGCCGGGCACCTTGCACCCTGCATGAGGACAGGCAGAGGCCTCCCGCCCTGGGGAGAGTCAGAACCCAGTCTGAGGGCTCTCTGCCTGCCCCCAGCCCCGCGGGAACAGAGCCCCTCTGCCCGCCCCCAGCTCAGAACCCCAGCCTCCAGGCGACCCTTCCCTGCCCACGTCCTCGCCTCCCAGGGCTGCTCCCCGGACGTGGCCACAGCCCCTGTTCCGAGCAGCCATCAGCAGAGCCTCGTCCGAGGTCACCTTGGGCCACGTTCAGATTTGTCCCAAGCTAGGTCTGTCTGCACGGGTCTTGCTCCGGTTTGGAGTTTTCAGAGGCTGAATCTAAACACTATGCTTTCTTCTCTGAAGCCTGGGACCCTTGGAGGCAGTGGCTCCCAAAGTGTGGTCCCCGACCTGCAGGGTTGTTCTCACCGCGTCCCTTCAAGATGCGAGTTCTCTGGCCTGCCCACCCTACTGGGCCTGGAGTTGGGCCCTGGGTCCAGTGTTGGGGCTCTGGCTGGGACCCACCACTTGTCAGCTGGGAACGGAGGAGCAGGCACCTGCCACAGGATGTCAGGGCCAGGGCCGCGTTGGGGGGGCGGTTGGGAGCGGGGTGGGCTCCAGGCGCTGCTCCCCTGCACACACCCTTGGGGGCCAGCTTGCTTGGCTGCAGGCCAGCATGCTGAGCTGGTGCTCAGGCCTCACCCGCCTTGCCACCATCCTCCAGCCCTGGAGATAAACCTGAGCTCCCAGGTGGGCTATCCCTGTGGATGGCAGCATTCGGTCACACCTGTGACACCACCCGCCGGGCCCTGTGCTGTGACCTGTGACAGTCCTGCCGGACACACATTTGCCGTCTTGTCCCCGAGAGCGAAAGGCCTTGAGATCCCCCAGCCCCGTCTACGCCCCCGCCATGACCCGGGCTCCCAGCCCTGTCATTTAGGAAATGGTGCAGGCTAGAAAGGGAGGCAGCAGGCACTCCTTGTTTGTATTCCACTCCATTTAGATAAATAAAAATAAAACTGGTGAGGGCAGGAGGGTGCAGGGACAAGTGGCCGTCCACCGACGCAGCAATCAGGGCTTGGAGTCTGCGGGATGACATTGGGGCGATGTTCGCAGCCACGCACTCGTTGCCAATCAATACCTGCTTGGCTGGCGGCTTGACTCAGAAGTACAGCAGGGGCCCCATCAGTGCCCAGGCCGCGGTCTTTCAGGTCCTCCCGGGCGGAGGCAGGTCGGCAATGCCTGCACTTAGCCCAGTGGCATAAACATAGTGTTTACGGCCCCTCCCGCTACGGCTTCCACTGGAAGAAAGTGCATCGCTGAATGGAAAAGACGTTCCATTACAGAGGCGAGGAAATAGCTGTTAAGTACAGAGAAATGAAAATAAAGCAGCGGAGAAATAACAGCCGTATGCCCCCTCCCTCATGCGTTCGGTTGGCCGGGGTGCTGTCCTGTGCGGCAGGGAGCCTCGTGCAGACTGGGAGCTGCTGAGACACCAGGTGCATGGCTGTGGCCCCGAGCGAGGGTGTCCGTGTCCATGGTGTGCTGGCCACGGTCCTGGGGCTGCGCCTCCTACCCCTGGCCAGGGCCCCAGGCTCCCATCCCCACCGGGCAAGTGTCTGGGGCACAAGATGCTCTTACCCTCTCAGTGTAGAAAAGAGAGGGAACTGCGGTGTTCTGGATGAATTCTGAAACTTGAAATAGCATTTGAAGTATCTTAAGCATGAAAGTGTTAGTCGCTCAGTCATACCCGACTCTGCAGCCCCATGGACTGTAGCCCACCAGCCTCCTCTGTCCATGGGATTCCCCAGGCAAGAGTACTGGAGTAGGGTGCCATTTCCTTCTCCAGGGGATCTTCCCGACCCAGGGATCCAACCCAGGTCTCCTGCATTTAAGGTGGATTCTTTACCATCTGAGCCACCAGGGAAGCCCCACCCAAGCATGAATACCCCAAAATGATTCAAGTTTGGTGCGGGCGGAATGGGGGTGCCTGGCTCTGGGCTTAAACGGTGAGGCCCCCTCCCGCACCATGCAGCCGAAAGAGAGAGGAACGCAGGCCCCACAGAACCGTCAGCCTCACTTGGTGTCTCTCCCGCGAGGGCGAGTCCTCTGACCTCGAGGCAGAGAGGAGCTGCGTGCAGGGCTGAGGCAGCAGGTAGGAAGAGCGGCTTTTAGGGCTTGTTTTCTTTCTCAGTTGGTGGACCGCAAATTGGGTAAAAATAGAATTTGCAGATAATTATAAAACAAATGAAAATAGAAAACTCTCTCCGTTGCTGTGAAAGCCAGGTAACCACAAAGTTTTATTCTGCGCTGAGTTATTTTAGCATATCCTCTGACACAGCTGCTCCTCCCACCACGGCGTCGCAGCCTCAGCCAGGCTGATCCACATGTCGGGGAACCGGCCACTCCCCTGGGCCCTTTTGTGGCCAACTGGTCAGAGGGAAGCCAGGCTTTTTTCCCACAGCATCCAGGCGGTCAGTCAGAGCCGCTGTCACATGGAGCGGGAGGAGGCCAGCGCATGTATTGGCTCGACGGGCTTTCTTGCCCGCCTAGGACACCTAGCTCATCGAGTCTGAGTCTGCATCCCCCAGCTTGTTGTGAAGTCAGAGGCCACAAGCATGTGCCCAGACACGGGGCGAACTGCCCCCCACGGCCCCTCCCCTGAATCTAGGAGACGCGGCAAAACGCAGAACCTTCTCTCTAAGCAGAATCAGACTGTAATCTTAGATTAGGAAAGGACTTCGTGTTTAGGGGACCTTGCTCCCCATTTTCATTTGGGAACATGGATGTGTGTGGGGCTTGGCCAGCGTCACTCGGAGACTGGGGGGAGTGTTTCAGATCGTCCACTTCCCTGACTCTCCAGAGGCCCCCGCAGCCCTGGTGGGCATGTCTGGCTGCTGTGGCAACCCCTTTGGGTGCTGGCTCCTCAGGCAGGACCCCCAGCTGCCAGCTGGGAGGCCCCTTTGGGTGCTGGCTCCTCTTCCCCAGGGACTGGAGCTGGGTGGGTGCCAGCTGGCCTCAGCGAGGCCTCAGGCTCCACCGGCAGGTTCGGTGTGACGACGCAGCCGGGGCGACAGGGCCCCGGGTCTGGGCGGCCTCTGTTGTAATGGGAACAGCAGCGAGGAAGAAGCTGTGGGCTTCCCTGAACTTTACAGTCTTTCCTTTTACCCTGTCAACAGTTCAGATACCCGCACGCACACCATGCTTCCCCCTTCTGGCCTCTCAGCCGACGTCCAGGCCAGGGCGTCCACCTTGCCCTCCCTCTGCACTGCCTTCCTGATACCCCGGCCTAGTCCTGGGAGCAGACGACCCTGCCGGAAAGGTCCCCGGTTCCAGCCACCCCACGGGGCTGGCGAGAGACCTGGGGGGTCACCACTGACCTCTGACCCAGGGGTCAGAGGACAACGCTCCATTTACCCAGTTACCAAAATAGCCCAAGGGATAGCATCTAGCCCCACAGATGGCCAGGCCTCAGTGAATAATTAATAGGTCGTGGAAACGTGAGACTCGGTGGGGCCTGTCAATTCCTGAACAGCACTTTAGTTTGTAACTTGTATCCTTGTCCCTATGAATGACTCGTGTAGCCCCTGTATAGCCAGGTGAGCAGACGGGAGGCCCCGGCCCAGGCGGCAGGGGCTGGGAGGCTGGGCTGCCCCAGGGGAGGGTCCTGGCCCTGCCTCGTACCCTGAGCGGCCCTCATGCTCCTTAGGGTGGCTGGCTTCTGGGCTCAAGTTTGCCCCTGAAGACCGTGAGAGCCGACACCAAGGAAGGAACACGCCAGGAAACAGTCATTTTTTTCCAGATCATTAAAATCAGCATGTCATGTGATCATCACTTTTCATTTCACGTGGCACCCCTCCCCACCTCCACCCCTGCCCCGGTACGGAACCATCAATATTCCAGGAAAAGAGCCTCCTGGGAGTGTCTCAGTACTGCAACTAGACAGCAATGCCTCCTTCATCTGATCTGGCGTCTTTTGTTTTACTCTGAGCTTCTCTCCGTTTTTTTTTTTATTTCATTTGTTCTGAGTGGACATCTTTTTCTTCTCTGGAGATAGGGTCGTTTGACCTGAAACCAAAGTTTTCACTAAGGCCAGAGGAACAGACGCTAGTGGAAGAAGTTCCATTTGACAACAAACCTCCTTGGGCCCAGTGGGGAACTGAGGGTCATGACCACCCAACACAGCAGCCTGGCCCCGCTCCGCCTGGGAGCCGAGACGCCACTTGGACGCAGGTCTGACTCAGCCGCCCCGAGGAGAAACCCCACCGAGCTGCCCTTGCGGTGACTCAGTCTTTGACAGGCCGCGGGGCAGGGGCATCTGCCCTCAGCGCTTCCTGCAGCTCCCAGGCAGGCGGTGTTTCCCTCCTGCCCTTCCTTCCCGGCCACGCGCACAGACCTGGACGGTCTCCCTCTTCGCAGACACACCGGTGCCGTGGGAGCTGCTGCGGTCGGGCGGCCTCTGTCCCCACCGCGCAGTGGGCTCCGCGGAAGCTCTGGGCCCCTCTCGGCCGCTGCCACATGTGGTCAGTGTCTGTGCCGAGCAGGGGTTGCCATTTGTACTCCTCCCGAAGCAAAGAGGTGCCTGCGCGCATGAGGCTGCGGTAGAGGTGTCTGGTGGCGTCACATGGCGTCAGCACGAGAGTGTGTGAGGTAGCCAGGGAGAAGAACAGAAAAGATGACTGGGACTTGCAGCTGTTGCTGACGCCACAGACACTGAGCAGCGCCAAGGTAACTGATGCCCCCGGCCCCTGGGTTGGACCCTATGCCAGGTCCTCCCGGTGCTACCCGTCCTCCTGCTGTGCCGTGCACACGGTCCTGTCTTTGTGGGGGTTCTGGGTGGGAAGGCGCTCACCCCTGAGCACTGCCTCTGCCCCGTGTGCAGCCGGGGAGGCGGGAGCACCCTGTCCACACACTCCGGGTGGGCCAGCACGGTCTTTGCTGAGCTGGGCCCTCCGTCTCCTCTCCTTCGAGGGCCACTGGGCTCTGGGCTGCAGAATAGCCGTCTGCTCTGTGTCGGCTCAGGTGGCCAGACCCACCCTGTGTAGGCCAGGCCCCACCCAGCAGGACCCGCAGTCCTGCCCTGGCTGCTATGCGGTAGCCATCCCCTCCACAGCACCCGGTGCCAGGGCTGGGGCTGGCCTGGCAGCAGGCCGATGACGAGCATGTGGACATCTGGCAGGCAATGCTCTCGGCCTCTCGGCACCTCCGTCGGCCCTCTTGCCTGGCCCAGCCCACGGTGCCTCTGGGTCACTGGTTGCAGACCCGCCAGGTCACACCTCAGCCCACCCAAAGTCCTAGGGAGTGGCCACTGCCCCCACCATTGTGCGACATTTACAGTGAGTTCAGAGAGGCGGTCCTGAGGAACAAGGGCTTGGGGCACAGAGTCAGCCCTGCCTGGCCAAGGTCTGGTCTGCAGGGTGCTAACCTCACGCCGAGGGCCTGTCCTTCCTCCTAGGCTGTGGAGGACACGAGACACCCTGGGGGAAGCCCTCTTGTGGGTTTGGAGGCCGAAAGCTCGCACGGCAGTCTCTCAAGTTAATCCAGTACTGGGAAAATTTCGGTTGAAAAAAGTGGAACCAGCTTGTAAACTGGAGTTTTTCTTCCTGCAGAGCTCCTTTGGGTATTGTGTGAAGATGCAAATTTTACATCTGGGTTAAACGCATAATTTCCCTTCAAATTGCCTGCTTGGCTGTGTACAAGGATCCCTGCTTGGTGTATGTTCGTACCAACTGGAAACTTAGTTGAAAGTAATTTTATTCAATTAACTCGTCCTTTGTTTGACGACACTGCTGCCACTGTGGGTGCGTGTGCTGTGGGAATTTCAGCGTCCGGTAAATTTGGCCTCAATCATTCCTCACCTGTCATCCTGCCGTGTAAGTGCTGAGTTGAGCGCAGCAGCTAAAAACAAACATCTCTGTGTGTAGAAAACTCGCTAGCTCTCGTACCTTGGAAATGGAATAATACATCGAGTTTAGTTTAGGTTGAAGCAAAGAGAGGTCATTGCTATGACAGGTAATTTTATAAATATTATTTTGACAGATACCATAAGGTGCCAGGGGCAGAAAACCCATGCAGTGGAACACGTGAAGTATTTAAATGACTTCTCTTAAAATGAACTTCGTGTTTTAAATAATAGATGTTTACCTCCCAGGTTAAGCCTTAAATATTCCCATTTTCACTGAAATGGCATGTTTTTAAAAAGGCAGCGTTGTACCCACAATGCACTGCCTGCTGGCAGAGCCAGGCCCCAGAGTGAGTCCTGTGGGATTCGAAGTTGTCCTTGTCAGACCATCTGACCCCGGCCAGACCATGTGCCGCCCTGGGGGCCCCTCCTGACACAAGGAGCACACCACGGCCACATGTGAGCAAGCCTTGGTCACAGCCTTACCTGTGTGTTCTTGTGCTAAATGTCGCAGAGCCTACTACTGAGAGGCAGGACTCACTCTTCCTCAGGCTCCAATTTTATTCTCACGTTTCCTGCTGTGAAAACCTAGGTCGAGTCCAGCACAGGTTCCTCAGGAAGCTCGGTAGTTTGGCAGAATGCTGGACTCGGGCTCCCCAGCACCCCCCAACTCAGCACCGTGCTCAGAGATGCTCGTGGGTCCACCCAGGAGAGTGGGCATCTGCCCTGGTGGGTAGGGCGTACGGCTCCTGCAGAGTTAACCTTGTCCGCAGGGCCCACCGTGAGGAGTTGGCGGCCCCGGCAGGTTCTCTGTGTCGATGGCCTCAGAGGTGGGAGAGGCCCCATGTCAGCCTCTGTCCACACAGCAGGCTGGGAAGACGGCGAGTGGACGTTAGGTCTCTCTCAGTAAACTTAGGCTCTCGCCAGCTCTCCGCTTGCTGTGGACATTCAGGGATCAGCCACCGGCCTGAGACCAGCTCACTCCCTCTGCTCACTGCCCAGCGGGCACGCATCTGGTCCGTACGGGTCAGACCCTGTGGGTCGGGATGAAAACAAGATTGTTCTAAAAGGAAAGATCCACTTTGAAGACGTGGACACCCTTGGGTGCCTGGGGCCGCATCACAAAGACGATAAACACAGGGAGCCTGACGCCTGAAACTGCGGCTGCTGCCCGGAGACAGGATCTTTAACCAACTCCAGGGCCCAGAGAGAGTGGAGGGAGCGCGTGCACATGTCAGCCTGTGAGCGTGCAGGTGCGGCGTGTGCATCTGTCACGCCCAGCCCGTGTGCACACCCGACGCGCATCCTCCTCGTCTCCGTAAGGTCTCACAGTGATGCTCGGATGCCCCGGGAGCCACTCTGCAGCCCGTGACACTTAACAAATATGGGCTGTTAAATGTTACTCGGGGGCTACAAACTGTTCCCCAGAGATGTCCACAGACGCCAGTCCCCGGCGCTGGGAGTCTCAGCTGCCGGACGCTCACCTGAAGCTGTAAACTCATTCACTGGGGCTGCGATCCAGCCGTGGTCAGAGCTGGGCTCGGTGGCCTGTGGTCTCGTATTGTCTGTTGTAACACTGTGCAAACCGTGCGGTCTGCCGGGAGACGGGCTGGATAGACGGAGCCATGAGGCTACGCGAGCCCCACCCTGATGAGGTGCCGTGCGGATCCCTCTCTGGCCCAGCTCTTGGCCTGACGCCCCGGCTCATCCTCCCACGTAGGGGGTGGGCGGCCCCGGCACTCTGCTCAATGAGTGTGCGTGACTCTCACGAGCGGCCTGTCATTGTTTGGATTCTCTTCTGAGGCCTCAGAATTTATAAGTGACTTCATCTCTTAATTAAGTGAAGTCAGCGCAGTAGCTGGGTCTTTGTCAGCACGTCTTGATGGACGGTTTGCTGCTGGTTTGAACCACGCTGGAAGCAGCGCGCGCTTACTTCTCTGGGCTGGAGAGACACTCGTCCCTCACTGTGGGGTTGGAGGAGTGCTGGGGAGGCCACAGCCAAGGGCGGGAATGAGGTACCGTAGAAAGAAGTGGAGACCAGCCAGGGAAGCGAGCAGTGGGATCTCTGCAAGGAGGAGCACGACATGGGGCAGAGACAGTGCCGGAGCCCGGCGCCAGACCTGCCGGTGAAGTTCCCGCTTCTTTGTCTCTGGGCCTTCAGCTTCCATTTTGACATTCCAGCTTGGAAAAAGTGAGCCCTAGAAACAGCGAACAGGGTCTTGGACACGGAGGTCAGCTGCTGCTGGACCTGGAGGTGTCCCGTTTCTGCAGGTCACTGAACCTGTCCCCCTTGAGAACTGTCTGCGTTTAGTCCGCCTCCATCCCAGGCCCAAGTCCCAAGTCAGCGCTGCCTGGAAGTTCTCGGTTGTCTAGACTGGCCTCCTGCCCTGTGGCTGTGCAGTGACTGTCAGGACTTCGCACAGGGCAGAGGCGGAGCTTGGATGGCGGGGTGGGGACTGGTCCTTACAAACCCTCATCTAAGCAGGGGCTTTGGGGCTCATGTATCGGCCGGACCTGAGAACAACCCCACTGCAGGGCCAGTTCTCCTGTGGTTTCCGCCCAGGGAGCAGGGTCGGCCAGAGGGTGGGTGGCCGTGCCTTCACCCACGTGGAAGCAGTGACCGACGGCCTTCTTGGCCGCACTGGTCTGGCTCATTGTCCTGTTGTCTGCCTGTTGTCCGAGCTGCTAACATGAGTCCAAGGAGCAGTGATGACAACCCGCGAAGGGGAGAACAGCCTACTGTGCCCCTGAGCCTCTGTGTCAGCAGCTGCCCTCCTGGGGTCCTGTGTCGGGACCCTCGCAGGTCCCCACTTCTGCAGGCGGGGGGTTGGCATGGGGGCTGGCCCTGTGCTGCCCGCTTGCTTTGGGTTTGCCTCTTGAGGACAGCCTGCCGTAAACAGGATGGAAGGCAAATCCAGTGCCGTTCTGAGAGGGACTCTCACTGAGGGGTACAGGGGAAAGCAAGGCAGGGACTCCACCCAAGGTCCATCCAGGGGCAGCTGGTGAAAGTCCTGGGAGTGGCACTTACACCCAGCTCCTGCTGAAGAGTTGGCCTGTCATGTGTCTGGGACCCAAGGCTGATGAGTTTTGTGCCCCTACAAGACCATGTGCCCAGCACACAATTGAAATGGCCATGTGTAACCCCCTCGACACACCTCCCATGTGGGGTCTGAAGCTGGCAGAAGACGGGCCATGACCTGGGGCACATGGGACAGGCCCCAGGGTCCCACAGGCCCGCGGCCTGCCGGGAGGATGTCGGTTGTGTCTGATTTGAAGCATCCTGTTTCTGGTTAGAACAGGACTGAATAGGAGAAAGTGGGTCGAGTCCTGTTGGGTGCATGTCTGAATTCATCAGGGGAGGGCTTGTGTGGAGGGGCTTGTGCTTCATGCACCAGCTTTGGGCTTGGCCTCGTGAGATGCTTGTGTCCACACGCGTGGGCAGAGGAGTGTCTGCAGACGAGGCCACGGCCTGGAGATCCTGGCTGTACTCCCCACCTGCCCCTTGTGGGGTCCCTGTTGCCGTCCTGAGACACAAGCAGACACGTGCAGGTGTGTATGGCTCCTGTGTGCACTCGTGTTCCAGCATGGGCAGCCGAGTGTTTAATGCCAGAGCATCGGCCCCAGACTTTGGGTCATGAGGTGTCCAGACCAGGAGGGAGTGGGGGACCAGCCTCGGGCCACGAGCTTCCCTCAGAACCCGCCTCGGTGGGGAGCGCAGCGGGTCCCGGCATGGGCGCGGCACTCACGGGCCTCTGCTCCTCTGTCCACAGCTGCACGGCTACATGGAGAGCGAGCCGCTCACCCTGCAGCTCTTCATCGGCACGGCGGACGACCGGCTGCTGAGGCCGCATGCCTTCTATCAGGTGCACCGGATCACGGGCAAGACCGTGTCCACCACCAGCCACGAGGCCATCCTCTCCAACACCAAGGTCCTGGAGATCCCGCTGCTGCCGGAAAACAACATGCGCGCCATGTGAGCTCGGCCGCGTGTCCGTGGGCGCGGGGGGATCCTCTCCTCACGTTTCCACTTTGCCTAACACCTCAGGAAACTTTACAAATATTTACGACGGCAGACTTGTTTCCTTCTAGGGTTTTCGTGTTGCCACTCAGTTCACAGCTGTGCATGCCCCCTCCGTGCACAAACGTGGCACCCACCTCTTTTTCTTTTTTTAAAACTTTTCTTTTTGTGTTGGAGTATAGCCAGTTAACAATGTTGTGATAATCTCAGGTGAACAGCAAGGGGACTCAGCTATACATATACATGAAGTCATTCTCACCTAACTGCCCCCGCAACCCCTGCATGGTACCCTTTTCTTTCTGAAAGCTCTGTGAAAGCCAGAGGATTGGTTAAAATGCTGATAATGTTGAAGCGTCGTGAAGACTGGAACGTCTGGGTTTTGTTTCCACTGAGGGTTTCTGCTGATGTGACCAGCTGGAATGTGCAGATCAGGCCTGGCTGTGGCGTAGAGGTGACGAGGTTAACAAGCTACAGAGTCATCTTCTTGGGTCCAAGTGGGGTCCCTGTTTGTGGCCTCATTAACTGAGTGACCACAGTGTGCCCTGCCCTTCACTCCTGAGCTGCGAATGCGGCAGAGAAAGGGGCAGGGTTGGCCCTCTGGACTCACCTTCTCCTGGGGGCCTCTGCGGGCGCAGGATGGAGCCTCAACACCCTGTGTGTCTAGATAAACACGTAAGGCAGCAGTTCATTAACACAGGGTTCTCAAGGGGTGTCCATGGGGGCAGCCTCGAAGCCGACTTTGCAGGGAGGCAGCTGGTGGGAAGACCCTGAGGCCGGGTGGGTTTGGGGGGAGAAGGAGCCCAGGGCTGTGGTTGGGGAGGGAGGGTGTGGGAAGCCACAGTGTGGGCTTGTGTGGGGTGTTGATCAGTCATTTGTAAGTAGCTCCTAAACCCTCTGTGTTGTAAACAAAGGGAAAACCTTCTCTCTGTGTTGGCTTTTCAGGGATTTGGGGGGATTCATTCTAAGTTTCCCAAGGACCAGGAGTGGGGCTGACATCTGAGAGACCCTGTTGGTCCATCCAGCAGCTGCAGCTCTGACTCCAGTGGCTACATTTACTCCATGAAATATCCTTCAGCCCGGGGCAGCGCAGGCACTGCGGGCCAGGCTTCCCGCTGCTCTGGGCCGAGCTGGGGTCCCGACCTGCAGGCCTTGTGCCGCCTTGTCTCTGAGCTTCTGACGGAGGGAAGGGCTGGTTTCCATCTGACAAGTTGCCTGTGGATTGTTGTGCTGGGGGCTGGTATTGGATGGAATCATGAAACTAGAGGAAATCACATGAGGCCCTAGCAAATCCAGGATCCTGAGATGAGGGGGGACACTCCCAGAATCTTGGGGAAGGAGGTTTTCAGAGCCCGCCCTGGGAGCCTTCCTCTGGGGTGTCCACACCTGCCCACCGCGGTGGGGCCCTGAGCGAGTGGGGCTTTGCCTGCTTGAGACCCGGGTGCATGAGGGGCTGGCTTGTCCTGCTCCTTCGCCCCCCCACTTGATGGGTGGACGTGGGTCCGTCCTGACAGGTGAGTGGGTGTGAGTCTGGGCTGGGGACTGAGGCAGGCACTCTTGTCTCACAGCATCGACTGTGCTGGGATCCTGAAGCTCAGGAACTCCGACATCGAGCTGCGCAAGGGGGAGACAGACATCGGGAGAAAGAACACGCGGGTGCGGCTGGTCTTCCGCGTCCACATCCCGCAGCCCAGCGGCCGGACACTGTCGCTGCAGGTGGCCTCCAACCCCATTGAGTGCTGTGAGTGCCCCGTCCCCCACTGCCCCGTGTCCAGGCTGAGGGCCAGTCCCGCCAGACCCTTCCCATCCCACAGCCCACAACATTCTGCCCCGCCCCAGGGCATGTGCTGTGTCGTGACCCCCATCCTCACAGCTTGCCGGCCCGCCGCCTCAGGGAGCATCCTGGTTCGTTCCTTGTCTCTGACCTGAGCATCAGTCAGATATCTGTGACGGCCCCTCCCTCATGGCCCCTCTCTGCCGCGTGGTCCCCTCCCCCACTCTCGCTGGATCCTCCTGTCCAGTCTCCAGATGTCTGTCCCCAGGCCATGGGCTCTGCTGCTTTCTGTCCTGTGGTCCCTCCCCGTGAGAAGGAGCAAGCCCCTCATCTCAGGACCTCTGGTTACTGGAGGGCCGTGTGGGGACCCTGGCAACTGGGGGCCTCGTGTGAGGACCCTGACCACTGAGGGCTGCAGAGTTTATCTTCACTGTTGCTGCTACACAGACCTCTGCCCCACATCCCGAGCTTGGCCGTCTGTGCCCTCGCCCTTGAGAGCCCACCATGGACAGCCCTCCATATCTGACTTTAGCCTGGGGTGACTTGCTCTGTGGGTCCCCCCAGTTAGACCCAGGGATCGCCCTGTTGGCCAGTGGGCAGGCTGTGTCCCCCCTCACATGCAGGACTTCCCACAGCTTCCCCTGGCACTTCAAGGGTGATCACCCTAGCAGAACGCATTCACTCCCACAGAGTCACACACACACACTACATGTGTACGCACACGCGTCTCCGCGTGGACCAGTCAGAGGGGTGCTGCCTTTCCTTTGACAACGGGTCGTGGGTGGATTGGCCGCCGAGGAGGGGCTGGGGGTGTGGGTGGGAGGGGTCTCACTGGCTCACTTCTCACCCCACCCCCACAGCCCAGCGCTCGGCCCAGGAGCTGCCCCTCGTGGAGAAGCAGAGTGCGGCCAGTGGCCCCGTCCTCGGAGGGAAGAGGATGGTCCTGTCTGGCCACAACTTTCTGCAGGACTCCAAGGTCATTTTTGTGGAGAAAGCACCAGGTATTTCCTCTTAAAACCAGCATCAAGTGCTTGCTGTTTGGGCGCCAGCAGAGGTTGGCTGACGGGAGAGGGTGCCGTGCACTGTCCCAGGGCCTCCCCATGTGGCTTCGAGGGCTGCGGGTGTGTGGCCTGCATCTGCCCGGCTAGCAGGCGACTCCTCAGGGGCTCCAACCCGCTCTTGCAGCTCTTTGCTTTTCTCAGAACCACAGGCCATCCTCGGCAAGTGTCCAGGTGTGCAGTGGGCAGGCAGCTGCGGGGGACCCCACTGGGGCCCAGAGACCTTTCTGTGCTGCTCATTCCGGTGGCACAGCGCCCCGCGGTGCAGAGGGAGACACTGGTTGCTTTCAGTGACGGAGCCCCTGGGGCCACAGCCGCCTGTGTGTGGGGGTGGGGGTGTGCATGCGTGCACATGGACCTGTGTGTGTCTGCTCCGTTGCAGCTCTGAAGGGAAAGGGACTCTGCTGTCTGATGTCTGGGGAACCAGCTGACCAGCCTGTCACTGAGCTGCAGGATGGATGCAGGGGGTTGGGGGTCGTGGTGGGAATAGGGCTGGGGGAAGCGGGCTCCTGCCCCAGGGCTGCCCGGCCCGGCCCAGCCCACATGGTCAAAAGGGTGAGCATGTGGCCTCACCTCTTTCACACCCTGGGGTGTGTTTGTAGAGCGCATTCCTTGTGGGGAGCTGGCCTGAGGGGGTACTGCTGCCCACAGGCTGGGAGGGGGTGCCTGAAGGCTGGGTTCTGGGGCCAATTGCCCAGCTGCTCCTCTGAGCTCCAGTCCAGCTCTCGAGCCCAGGGCAGGGCCCCTGCTGCTCACCACAAACCGCGGAGGCTCTCAGCCTCCGTAATGGGGCTGATTTTGTAGTCTGCAGGAAACTGAAGTGCTTCAGTCACAACGGGCTTAAGAGTCTTTCACGTTGACCTCGTTCTGCCTGCACCATTGTGCCTGTGATTGGAAATTGTTTTACAGGAGGGAGAAGACCCGCCTGAATACAGTGGTAGGGGAAGAATTCGCACTGCCAGCACACCCCTCTTTGGAGGAGGTGAATTTTGAAATAATTTCAGAGTTTGTGTTCTAAATGTGTGCGTGGGCACCCCCTCCCAGCCTGTGGGCGGCGGGGTCCTCACCGCGCTCGGAGATGTGTGTGGTGGGAGCCGGCCGGTGCCCCAGGCTGTTTCCTTGAGCGATCAGCCCTGAGCTCGACCTGGGTGCCATGACGGGACCACGAGGCGTCTCCTGATCTCCAGCTTATTGTGGACAGGGGCAGGCTCCTCAGTCACGGTGGCCTGGTCACGAGTCTCCACGGTGGCCCTCCGCCTGCACCTGGGAGCCGAGTTCCCAGGCACCTGGCTGTCAAGTTCACTGGGCTTCCCGGGCTCCCTGGCCCCCAGGCAGGCTCAGTGCTGCTCTCACTCGCTGCCATACTGGCCTGTCCCCCGCCTGCTGTCTCCTGCAGCAGCTCCACGTCTGGTGGGCAGAGGGCGAGAAACCAGTAAGTGGGTGGAGACCAGACACCCCGCAAGCACATGGTGTGTCATGACAAGCGCAATGTAGACGCAGCTGTGCGTCCTGTCACGTTGTGTCTGCGTCTAAGCAAAGCTGCTGGCACATTTGCACACACGTCCACGCCAGTCCCGTGTGTCCAGCCTGCATTCTTAGCCGAGCATACATGCTTCCTGTTGGGCCTCAATGGTCACTGGGCTTTTCCTGGTTGGTTTTTGGGCGAGAAGCCACTAAAGTCAATTTAGACTGAAAGCCTGGTCATCCTCTAGGCTCCTGAGGAGGTGCCTGGTGTGCTGGAAAGTTCTGTCTTTAGCCCCTACTTGGAGGCAGCAAGGCTGGCATGCTAGCGGTGAGGCCGGTCCAGGAACTGCTGGCCGTGGGCAGGAGCAGGACTGCGGCTGCCCTGTCGCACGTCAGACGCTAGGTGAGGGGGGTGTCTAGTCACCATGTCGCTTCAGCTGCTCTGAGCAATGCTTGGAGTTTCTTAAGTGTTTCAGGATTCCTCCTGGCAAGGGCCGTCTGTCACGTGTGACCAAGCAGGGTCCTGGAGGAGGATGGCCCTCAGGACATGGGAGTGAGGCTCCTCCCATGGTCAGGGGACCTCTCAAAAAGAGCTGTGAAACAGCCGCTCTCATCTCTGAAATGTTCGTGTTCTCAGCTGTGTTCATGATGGGACTCTCCAGAACCACCCTGTAATTCTGCTCAGGGCTTAGTGTCCAGCAAGAAGCCATAGGGCCTTCCCTTCAAGGAGGACAGCTGTGGCCTCTGAGCCAGATGCCACCTCCTGCAGTGGACCTCCCTGAGTGTGGGGCCTGGGACAGACTCACTGGGAGGCCTGGCAGGAGCAGGACACTGAGATGCACCCCCCACCCACCCCTGCCGTCTCCTGCTGGAGGTCAGGGGGCTCTGTTCAGACTTGTGCACGAGGAATGTACTTGCATACACATGCAAATATTAAAAACATATAAAAGACATTTAAATATGAGAGCACAAAGAGAGTGCCCACATGGAGGGGGATAGGAGAGACCAGGGATTTGGAGCTTGCATCACCGTGAACATTACCAGGTTCTCAATTGTGATGGTTAAAGTCAGCGGTGTGCAGCCCAGCCTTTCCATGCAGTTCCTAGAAACTGCGTGAAGCTCAGCAGACCTCACCAGAGCTGGCGACTTTGGCAGGCACCACGGTTTGCTGCAGCTTGTGTGTGGCTGGACACGGGCGTGGCCCCCAGGGCATCCTCAGTGGACACTGTACCTCCTCAAGGCCCAGACTTGAGGGGGACTCCTTGGCACTGAGGCTCAGGCAGGTCCCATTTGCCCAGGCTCAGGGCTAAACCCTCAGGGTGTAGACTTGGAGCATCATCCTGTTCAGTGTGACCACCAGCCACTCGACCAGACCACCTCCCTGTCAGACCTGTTCAGACCTATTACTGAGGTTCCAAACTTTGGCCCCCTCATGCGACGAGTTGACTCACTGGAAAGGACTCTGATGCTGGGAGGGATTGGAGGCGGGAGAAGAAGGGGACGACAGAGAATGAGATGGCTCGATGGACATGAGTTTGAGTGAACTCCAGGAGTTGGTGATGGACAGGAAGGCCTGGCGTGCTGTGATTCATGGGGTCGCAAAGAGTCGGACACGACTGAGCGACTGAACTGAACTGAAACCCCACGTGGTCACAGACCCAGAAGAGAACATCACGTCCTCAGTCCTAAACCCTTGGAACTGAAGCAGGACTTGTTTCCTGCAGGGAAGGCCTGCCACCCGCCCAGGATTGACCATTGGGACACGGCACTGACCCTCAGTGGGTAGAAAAGAGCAGCAGCCAGACCCCTCTGGTCCTCAGGAGGCTTTTTCTCACTTTGGGCCTCGGAGCCATGTGGTCCTCTCACGACCCTGAACTGAACGTTTTCAGCAGTCTTGTGGGAGGTTGTGTTTCCCAAGTGCATTCAATGCAGATGGCAGGCGGGTGAGGCTCTGCTGGGGTTGGGGGACATGGCATCCTATTCCCAGCTCTGCCACCCAGCAAGGTTCTCAAGGAGTGTCCCGTGAGGGCATGAGAACATCACCCTCTGAGGGCCAGAGGGTGCCCGTCTTACTTGTCGCTCACTGTGGACGGCTGTTGGTGTCACGCACGACGCACAGTGTGTCTGTGTGCGGGCTCATGTGAGTACACGCGTGTTCCTTCATTGAGGCAAGGGAGTGACCTTCCTTCACTATAGAGGAGCATCTGCCTGTCCACGTGGGCGTCAGAGGCAGCACCCCCACCCTGGCCCCACAGAGGGCTGGAAACCAGCGAGTTTCAGGCAGGGTCAGCTGCTGGGGACCCTCGGGCCTCCGTCCAGCGGGCCTACTTGGTCCCCACCCTGTGGAGCATGGAGCAGGACGTGCAGCCGGGGCGGCCCCTCCCAAGGCCCGGCTCCTCCCGCCGGGTGTGGCGGGGAAGCCTTTCCGATGACTCACACTGGAGGGAATTCCCTAATGACTCGGAATATTTTTACTCCTGGGCTTGCACACAGTTTCCTACTGAGGAGGCCAGCGAGCTCCTGATAAGGCTGGAGCACAAAGGCCCATTCAGGCCCTTCCCGTAGGGGCTGTGGCCGCGTTCCACACCCGGTGGCCTCCCAGCAGCTTTGCGGACAAGGACACCAGCGGCCGGGGGGCAGTGGACCCAGACCGGGGCAGTGCAAGGAGTNTGGACAGGAAGGCCTGGCGTGCTGTGATTCATGGGGTCGCAAAGAGTCGGACACGACTGAGCGACTGAACTGAACTGAAACCCCACGTGGTCACAGACCCAGAAGAGAACATCACGTCCTCAGTCCTAAACCCTTGGAACTGAAGCAGGACTTGTTTCCTGCAGGGAAGGCCTGCCACCCGCCCAGGATTGACCATTGGGACACGGCACTGACCCTCAGTGGGTAGAAAAGAGCAGCAGCCAGACCCCTCTGGTCCTCAGGAGGCTTTTTCTCACTTTGGGCCTCGGAGCCATGTGGTCCTCTCACGACCCTGAACTGAACGTTTTCAGCAGTCTTGTGGGAGGTTGTGTTTCCCAAGTGCATTCAATGCAGATGGCAGGCGGGTGAGGCTCTGCTGGGGTTGGGGGACATGGCATCCTATTCCCAGCTCTGCCACCCAGCAAGGTTCTCAAGGAGTGTCCCGTGAGGGCATGAGAACATCACCCTCTGAGGGCCAGAGGGTGCCCGTCTTACTTGTCGCTCACTGTGGACGGCTGTTGGTGTCACGCACGACGCACAGTGTGTCTGTGTGCGGGCTCATGTGAGTACACGCGTGTTCCTTCATTGAGGCAAGGGAGTGACCTTCCTTCACTATAGAGGAGCATCTGCCTGTCCACGTGGGCGTCAGAGGCAGCACCCCCACCCTGGCCCCACAGAGGGCTGGAAACCAGCGAGTTTCAGGCAGGGTCAGCTGCTGGGGACCCTCGGGCCTCCGTCCAGCGGGCCTACTTGGTCCCCACCCTGTGGAGCATGGAGCAGGACGTGCAGCCGGGGCGGCCCCTCCCAAGGCCCGGCTCCTCCCGCCGGGTGTGGCGGGGAAGCCTTTCCGATGACTCACACTGGAGGGAATTCCCTAATGACTCGGAATATTTTTACTCCTGGGCTTGCACACAGTTTCCTACTGAGGAGGCCAGCGAGCTCCTGATAAGGCTGGAGCACAAAGGCCCATTCAGGCCCTTCCCGTAGGGGCTGTGGCCGCGTTCCACACCCGGTGGCCTCCCAGCAGCTTTGCGGACAAGGACACCAGCGGCCGGGGGGCAGTGGACCCAGACCGGGGCAGTGCAAGGAGTCAGCAGTCAGCGGGGTGGGGGCCGCTGGGGAGCGTCCCGTGTGGGGGTCCCACAGGGCAGGCACTGGCCACCCTGGCTGCAGCTCCGGCCTCCTCCTGGAGCAGGACTGCGTGTGCACTTCTGACCACAGAACAGACACTGGGCCGGAGCCCCCAGGCCACGGTGAGGGACACGGGAGCCCTGGGCCTGTGAGCCGGACCTCAGGGGCCCGTCTGCCTCTCCCCTTTGCTCCGTGCTTGTCTCTCTGTGGCTCCAGGGATCTGTGCTTTTAGACGCTGTGACAGGGCTGTGAGCCTGTGCGGGTGGCCAGGCTGGTCAGCTTGCGGACGTGCTTGCACGGTGGGACCGCTGGGCCCCAGGCCAGCACTGGACGGGGTGGTGCCCCACGGCCCATGAGGGCCTGGAGGGGAAGGCCCCTCCCGCCGTGCCTGTCCTGTGTGCACGCCCTCTGCCCACTCCACACCCGTGTTTCCCGTGATGGCTGTTCCACCTGTGGACCTGCAGCCCATTCCTGGGAGGCTGGTCTGGTCTCTGGACCCTCCTGGAGGGCGGGCAGTGGATGCTGGGTGAAGGGGTCTGTCACCCTCTATGGACCAGAGGGGGAGCAGTTGCAAGGCTTTGCCAGCTGTTCAGGTGTTAACACTTAACGGCTGTTTGCGGGCAACGATGGGCTTTGTCATAAGAAAAACTGTTGTTTTTAAAAGGCACCAAGGACGTGGGAGGCTTGGATACAGGAAGAGTCATTTCGGTTTCCTCAAACCGGCGAGGGTGGATGGGGCCCAGTGGCGCATCCACAGGGGTCTGGGCTGCACGACGGGAGCCGTGTCCACAGTGCTTCGCACGTGCACCAGGGACCCTCTGCCGTTTATCGCCCAAGTTGGGCCGCTCCTTCCCTGAGCCCTGCCCTTGTGGGAGCGTCTGCTGCTCGCGGAATGCTGGAGCTTTTAAGGGCGGGGGTGTTCTTTCCGTCTCCTGTTGATTTTTCCTAGAGGAGAGACAGATGCGGGTCCCCAAGGCTCCAGCAGTGTTTGATCCCCTGGTGGGTCATCTGCGGGATGCTCCATGCAGGCACTCGGCATCCCGAGGGGCTGGTGTGGCCTGGCACAGGCCCCTGTGTGACTCACGGTTCCTCTCTGCTCCGCCCTCCACCCCTGCCCATCCAGCACTGTGAGGGAGAAAAAGGCGATGCTGTCTAACTTATTTATAATTTAGTATTTGTAACACACACATTTCTTCTTGGAAAACAGAGAGAAAGCAAAAACTAGGCCCAGAACCGTTACTAGATGTAATGATTCATTTGGGGAGCGACTTTATAAAAAAGCGCAAAGAGATCTGTGTAGGAGATTGGCATCTGTTAATTCCAAATAATGACCAGGCCTTGTAGGCAAAGCATGCCTGCCAGAGGGGCTTCCTAGCACCAGGAACACGGCTCTGTCACCCCAGCCAGCGGTTCCTGGGCCTCTCCTCCCTCCAGGGCCTGGCCCGGGGACAATAAGCCCTTTCTTTCACGGGCACTGGAGCCTTTTCATTTTTTCAAACATGCAAAGGGCCACGGGGTAAGGTTAAAAATACCTTGTATTTTGCATTTCTGTGTCCTGATGTGGCAAGGAGTAGTCTCAGAGGATTTTCTTATTCAGCCCCCAGTTCCCCTGAGCAGGGCAGGACCCGTGGTTCTAGGGCCATGCTCATTACAGTAACTCTGTTCCCAAGACCCGCAAGGGCTCTGCAGACCCGGGTAAGGAGGTCCCCGCTACCACTGTGTGCGCTGCACTCAGGCCCACGTTTCAGACGACAGCCTTCCTACCTGGGTTGCCTCCGTTCCTCCTGGGTCACTCCCCCTTGGAGCGTAGACCACTTCCAGGGCTGGCACTTGGGACGCTCAAGGCCCTCGCTCGGGACACTCAGGGCTCCATCCTGCAGAGTAGGGGTCTCCAGGCTCCCACTCCAGACCTGCAGTCAGGTCTGTTGGAGCTTCTCCCATGGGGGCCTGGCATCCACTCTCTGGTTGGTTGGTCACGCAGGGACCTACTCCCGTCAGCTGCTGCTGAGCTGGAGTCCTCTCATCGCAGGACTCCCGTCTGCCTGCGTCCAGGTGTGATTTGGGGGCCGCCCCATTGGGACAGAGTAACAGACTTCCCGAATCCTTTCTTGCAGATGGCCACCACATCTGGGAGATGGAGGCAAAAACTGAAGGAGACCTGTGCAAGCCGGTGAGTGTGGGCCAGACGGGTGGCTGTGGGGGCCAGGGGAGTGGACAGACGGCCTTGGGGGCCACGGGCTCTCTGGGGAGGCTCTTGACTACAGAGGGGCTCCTGGCCCAAGGCACATGGCTTCTGATTTGTTGCAATGAACCATGGATGAGCACACAGAGAGAGAGCAAGGAGTAGAAATGGTTATGAAGCACCTCCTGACCCAAGCGCTCTTGGCACGCGCAGTGCAGGGAGCAGACAACGCGGATGCAGGGTGACTGCAGAGAGCCAGGCAGCACCCGGGCTGCAGGCCCCCGCCAGGTAGACCAGGTGCACGCACATACCCAGAGCCTGCAGTCTCTTCTGGCCATTGTCACCAGGGACCCCAGACTCGCTGCCCTCCGGGAGGACACCCTCTCCAGACCCTGAGCCCAACCCTTCACTGCCTGGCCATGTGGGCCCAGGGTTTCTGCCAGCGTCCTTGGCTCCTCACACGCCGTCCTCCCACCAGGACACAAGCTCAAGGTCAGATCTAAGTGCTGCTCCACCTGCTTGTCCTGCTGGCCAGCAGCCGGGGGACCTGCAGGCCTGAGGTCTGCTGTGCACACCACCCTCTGAGGCCCAGGGGGCCTGAGGGAGAACCAGGGCCTGAGGGAGAACCAGGGGGCCTGAGAGAGAACCAGGGGCCTGTGGGAGAACCAGGGGGCCTGAGAGAGAACCAGGGCCTGAGGGAGAACCAGGGGGCCTGAGGGAGAACCAGAGGCCTGAGGGAGAACCAGGGCCTGAGGGAGAACCAGAGGCCTGAGGGAGAACCAGGGGGGGCCTGGGGGAGGACCAGGGGGCCTGAGGGAGAACCAGGGACCTGAGGGAGAACCAGAGGCCTGAGGGAGGACCAGGGGGCCTGAGAGAACCAGGGGCCTGAGAAGAGAACCAGGGCCTGAGGCAGACTGGTGCCTTCCTGCTATTTCTGTCGGAAGTCGGCAGGGGCTTCTCCTTCCTCTGGATGAGCACTGACATGGAGCGCCTGTTGGCCTGTGTCGTTATTTTGCCAGAATGGCCAGCAGAGCAGCCCTGTGCTCTCACCCACACTCCCAGTCCCTTCCTCTGGTGGGGGTGTGGAGACCTCACGTCTGCAGCGTTTATTGGCGGTTGGATTGCTGTCCACCTCCAAGCGCCTGTCCTTTGTCCTCACAGAGCAGGAGGGACCTTCAGGGAACATAATGCACAGGCTGTCAGGTGATTTTGTTGACTTTTTAAAAATTCTTTACTTTTAAAAATTTTAGTTTATTTTAAATGAAAAAAGGTGAATTTTTTTAATGATAAAAGGAACAATTCACAAAGAAGATAGATATTATAAAGTGTTAGACACCTAACAGCAAAGAAACAAAGATACATAAAGCAAAAATCAGAAGAAATATAAGGGAACAGAAAAAATATGTAATCACCGTAAGACATAGTAACATTTCTCTGAGAATGTTTTATCGAGTGCAGAAAAAATAAGAATAGGAACATCTTGAATGAGGTAATTAATAATTCAATTGTAATAGATTTATATTTAATTGTTTTATATCTTACATCCTATGGTGAATTTTAGAAGTTCAGAGTTCCTCCAGTCTCTCTCCCTGTGCCACTGGCCCCTCTTGATGGTGGAGTGTGGATGGTCCATTCCTGAGAGCACAGGCAGTGGGAGTCATTGTTCAAAGTCTCATTCATGATAAGAACTGAATTTTCTCCATCAGCTGCGAGGTTTGCAGATGTGATCCCGGTACCTCTGCCCTGTGTCTGGAATCCCCTCCCTCCACACAGGTGGCTTCATCAGGAAGAAGCATGTTATTGTTCAGCTGCTAAGTCATGTCCAACTCTTTGCAGCTCCATGGACTGCAGCACACCAGGCTTCCCTGTCCTTCACCAACTCCCAGAGCTTGCTCAAACTCAGGTCCATGAGTCAATGATGCCATCCAGCCATCTCATCCTCTGTCGCCTCCTCCTCTTTCTGCCTTCAATCTTTCCCAGCAGCAGGGTCTTTCCCAGTGAGTCAGCTTTTTGCATCAGGTGGCCAAAGTAGTGGCGCTTCAGCATCAGTCCTTCCAATGAATATTCAGGTTTGATTTCCTGTTGGATTGACTGGATTGATCTCCTTGGTGTACAAGGGACTCTCAAGAGTCTTCCCCAGCACCATAATTTGAAAGCACCAATTCTTTGGCGCTCAGCCTTCTTTATGGTCCAGCTCTCACATCCATCATAACTACCACAAGCATCTTTACCTGTGACTTTAGCTTCCTTTTCCAAGCACTGATCCATTTACAGAAACCTTTCCAAATGGTATCAAGGGACACCTTTCCTCCCAGGCCCAGGGAGGACACCTGTATCCCACTGTCACCTCCCCCCACAGTGTCCAGGCCTCTAACCTCACACGCTGCCTCATGGCTCCTCCTGGTTCCCTTGGGGAAGTGCTGCTGGCTTAGGAACTCCACTTCTGAACAAGGACCTCAGGCCCCACAGGCCCCGCGGTTACAGAGGTGGGCCTCCGGCTTGCCGTGACCATCACCAGCTACTGGTGGTCACCCCAAAACAGGCCCTTGGCTCCAGGTTCCAGCCCTCCTGTAGGCCCAAGTCCTCTGCCCCTGGGCTACCCACCCCTTCTCCCTGGGCAGGAAGGAGAGGCCAGCAGAAACTGTGCATTTTTGGCATCGAAATAATTCCGCCAAGTTTGCATGTTCAGATTTTCCGTTGTTGGGTTTCCTTTTCCACTGTGAACAGTGCATGTTTTAAAGAAACTGAACCATGATCAGTCGTGTGTTCTGAGAGAAAAGCATGTGAACAGCACTGTGCTTCAGGGTTACGGTTTCACCTTTCTTATCTCTTGAATGAAGTTTACTTTCATGTATTTCTTCTAATTATGAAAGAGTGCCATATTCATTGTGGAAACTTGGAAGATATTAACAAAGTATAAAAAGGAAAACGCCTAGTGAAATTTCAGTGGGATGTGGCTACCATCAACGTGTGGGCGCGTTTCCTTCCACCCTTTCCTGCCATGGGCGTGTATCTACACGCTCGCGCACACACACACACTATACGTTTCAACAAGGCTGGTGGCACTGCGTGTGTCATTTATGTATAACCATGAGCAGTGTACACAGTCGGCGTGTATCTGCACGCACACACATACACGCACACTATACGTTTCAACAAGGCTAGTGGCACTGCGTGTGTGGTTTATGTATGACCTGAAGCAGTGTACACAGTGGGCGTGTATCTACACACACACACATATCTATACACATTACACATTTCAACAAGTCTGGGTGGCACTGTGTGTGTGGTTTATGTACGACCATGAGCAGTGTAGATGGAGGGTATTCTCAAAGTAAGTGGCACGGATGTCCTGAGCACCGTTTGGACCCCTCGCCCTGGTGGGGGAGAAGGTTTCCCTTCTGATCTCTACTCTTCACTGCACATTTAGTGCTTCATCATGATTTAATAACCTGTCCAGCGTGTCAGTCTGTGCCCACATCTAAACACAGTCCTCCAGTCACTTGGAACAAAGAGCACCTGGCCCCCGAGCGTGGAACCTGCTCAAGGTTCCTTGCCCCACCAGGCATGTCCTGGTGCGTCCCTGCAGCCACTCCTGCATCCCGGCTCTGGTTCTGGTCTCGACTGGCGCAAGCCCTCTGCCTTTCTGTGTCTTGTCCTCGTTTCTGCTGTTGACTGCGATGTCTGCCGTCATTGAGCGCCAGCTGTGTGCCCGGTGTCGGCATTACCTGCAGTCGCCTCTGCAGACCACCGCCCCGAGGAGCGTCTTCCTCGTCCTCTCCCCTGTACCAGTGGTGGAGCGAAGACTTGGAGATGTCAGAGCCTGGGCTGAAGCACAGGCCTGTCTGGCCTGAGCCGGGCTCCCGGACACGGGCTGTGGGGCTGGGGCACAGACTTGGCAGAGGTGCAGCCCCGGCAGGGGTCTGACTGAGCACACGTGCCCTTGCCGGGTCACCCACCCTTTGCCTCACTGGCTCCATCTTGTTCCAAATGGGATGAAGTTATTAAAACAACAGAAATGTACTTTCTGGGCCATGTGTGGTCCCAGGAGATGGAGCCCAGAGCAGACTGCAGGCCTGGTCCTGCCCACCCCCAGACATCCTTAGCAGCAGACTGTGCCTCATGTTTTCACCAGTAAAGGGAAGAGTTGCCCTGAAGTTCTCCTCACTTTTCTGTTTAAACATTCTTAAGATTTCACTATGAACTGGATTCGATCAATTTTGCTGTTAATTGGCTACAACAACTCTTTTAAAAAAGTGATGCCACAGATTTTTCCTATACATTTTCCTCTTGTTAACTGAAATCGTATGATAAAAATCATTGAAGAAACCTTTTAGGATGTGAAGTCTTGCCCTACCCCACCCCCAAAATCAGGGGCCCTCTTTGGTGCTGAGGCTGGGCCCGCGTGTGGATGACCGGGCACCAGAGCACGCGGACCCTCCCTGCTTCCTTCCCCCACAGCACACGCTGGCCCCGCCCCAGTGACTCCTCTGTGTATCTGTACTTGAAAGGGGGCAGTTTTGTGCAGATGTTGCTGATCTTTCATTTAAAACCTGGAAGGGTAACAACAGCCTCCATAAATCCCTGGTCCGTCATGCCTGCCTGTCCATCTTCCTGTCCCCATCCATTCTCGGGGTCGTGGCTCGGGCTTTGGGCCATGGGCACAGAGCGTCTCCAGGGGGGCACTTGCCCTGGGTCTCTGCTGCCAGTTACCTGGACAGGTGCTCCTGGCTCCACTGCAGGTCGCTGCCTGGGAGCTTATTAGTTCCCTTCAGGTCATGCATGCTTGGCTTTGGGGACAGAGGGGCGTGGGGCCCTGCCCAGTGGCCGGTCCCCTCTCGGCACCTGTGCTCACGGCTTCTCTCCTGACTCAGTCGGCAGCATCTTAGATGAAGCCCCCGCCTCCTCCCCGCAAGCCCCCCTCCACCCCCTCTGGGGTCTGGCCCTTGGGCCGGCCTCTCCAGGGAGAAACCTGCACGTCCCACTCTCGGGGGGTGGGGGAGGGTGTGTCACTGGTTTGTGAGTCACTCACCGCCCTCGCCCTCCTCTTTCTCTCTAGAACTCGCTGGTGGTGGAGATCCCGCCTTTCCGCAACCAGAGGATAACCAGCCCTGTGCAGGTCAACTTCTACGTCTGCAACGGGAAGAGGAAGCGGAGCCAGTACCAGCACTTCACCTACCTACCCGCCAACGGTAACGCTCTCTTTCTAACTGTAAACGCCACCAACGAACCCACGGGGTGCTTTTCCTAAAAGAAAATCAGGGACCCTGACGTTTCAGTCGCTTCAAACTGTGTGGTCGCACTGTGGGCCCGGCCATCGTGTCCTGTTAGCAAGATCTCATCGTCGGTTCCTTCCAAACAGAAGTGGAGCTTTTGGTGTGCTTTCCTTCATCACTGTGGGGTGGGGTTGCATTTGGGGGTGATTACTGATCCTTTGGAAGCTGCTTGCCGATGTGAAACCGCCAGGGGGGTGAGAAGGTGCAGCTGTTTTGTTCTCAGAAACTCATGAGGTGGCCTCGGCATGAGTCTTAAATTCTCGAGATGCTTAAGGTGGAAATGCAAATAGTTGTCATGATTTTGCAGGTGCTTGAGAAATAAACCTGAGGCCTGAGGCTGGTGACTGGTGTGGTCATTCACTAACATGATGGTTCTGTCCCCAAGCTGACGTCCCACATAAAACTCTCGGCTAGAAACTTGCCTCTCCCCTCGACCGGGAGGCTCTCACCCCAGACTCCCTTTGTTGTTCAGTTGCTCAGTCATGTCCAACTCTTTGCGAACCCCTGGACTGCAGCACACCAGGCCTCCCTGTCCTCCAGTATCACCTGCAGTGTGCTCAAGTTCATGTCCATTGAGTCAGTGATGCTGTTTCACCAAGCACCCTTTGCTTGAGCAAAAACACCTCATTCACATGGTCCATTCATACACTTTGAGGGTGGTTTCTTGTTCGAAAAAGGCCTGTTTGCACCTGCTCCACGTTCCAGGCTGTTTTCTTAAGGAGAGCAACACTGTTGTTGCTTCGCCCCTGAACTCGTAGGCAGTTGTTTCCCAGCAGAGCTCAGCCCTGCATCCTAGTGCACCGGCCCCCGCCGCCTCCTCCAGGCAGGCAGGTCTGTGTCCAGTGAGGACCGAGTTCTGATTCCGTTGTGTAATGTAAGTGCAGCTGTTATACTGTGGCTTTTGTTCGGAAGACTTGAGAGATCCCTATTATCTAAGAGGGAAATCACAGTTGCAAAAGCAGCTATATCCTTATGAAGGTATTTTTGGAGGCTTCAATTTTCTGTAAATGTGAAACCCTCTGTTACAATAGACTAGGTGACAGAAAGCCCTGGAAAACCTGTGTGGCCATCAGACAGTAGAATTAACGGTTTTCCGGAAAAACAGTAGCAGAAAAAACAGTAGCTCTCCAGGTTTGAACGACGTGGTTTTGCTGTAGTCGCCGCGTCATGAGCACGCACGCGGACAGAGCTGCAGGAACGCGCGCTGCCGTGCGCCCGCGCACGAGGAGAACGTCCGCGCTCCTGCCCCGGGCCCGTCTGCACATCTGTTGTCAGTACTGGGTGCACTGCTGAAGTCCTGCCTGCTGTTGGACACAGTACTGCAGCCCTGCTGGCAGAAATACTCAGTGTTGACTTGAAAATGTAACAATCATGTACTAATTAAAATTCAAGTATGGCTGACTAAAAATTGAATGTTATAAAGAAAAAAATCACTTTCTGAAGCAGTTTAGAAACTAGTCCGAACCTTGTTTCCTACGTTTCACTCCAGTTTCACCTCCCACTAACACAGATGCCCCAGTTTTCGCAGGGCCTGTGTGAGAGCCCTGCTGCCTTTCAGATGGGGGTACTGAGGCCCCCATAGACGTTGCTGAGATTGTGGGTGGGGCTGTCTTGGGGCCCCCGTCTCCCCCTCCCTGCAGCTGTCAGTCCTGCAGGCCCCTCCACCAGCAGTGACCTGCCCCCACTCCACACCCCATCACCCCTATGTCTGCCCGGAATGCCCCCTTCAGCTGGTGACCCTGCTCCACCCGCAGATCTTCTGTCCATATGTCTGTCTATCCAGAGCATGACCGTGTGGCCTGGTCTCCCTTCACATCTCTTTTGGACATTTGCTTCATCCCCAGAGGCCAAGGCGGGCACGCCACCTGCCCCTGGAGCCCAGCCCTCCCCACCTTCCTGAGTGGTCTCCATGCCCCAAGGGGCTGTGATCACAGATACCCCACTGGACTGCAGGTTCCCTGTGAGTAGCCCCCAGGCAGCCCTGACTCCTTACCAAATCACAGGGGCCATCCCTATATGTGGGTTTTTTTCTTTTCAAAAAAACAAATGCATGAATGAAAAACAGAATTCAAGTTTCCAGTTCTGGGTTTGGTGTTCTTGACATTGTCACCACCTCCTTCAGCTTCAGGCTGAGTCCTCAGCACAGTGGTGCTGCTGGGCGGGTGGGCAAAGCCCCATGTCCCCACCCCCTCACCACATCTTGTCTCAACCCTGCCCTCACCCCCAGAAGCCTCAACCGCAGGGAAACCCACCGCAGCCCCCTCCCCTGCCGTCCGCCACGTCACGTTAGCATCAGCTATTCAGCCTGGAAGGGAGTCCTGGCTGCTGGCCTGCGTGGGGCCCGGGCAGCTTGGGTCCCTTCCCTGGTGGCTCAGACAGTAAAGAATCCACCTGCAATACTGGAGACCTCGGTTCAATCCCTGGGTCAGAAAGATCCCTGGAGGAGGGCAACCACTCCAATATTCTGGTCTGGAGGCTACAGTCCATGGGGTCGCAGAGTTGGACACGCCTGAGTGACTTTCATTTTCTTTCCCTTGTGGGGAGGAGTCTCCAGCTATGGTGGGACACCCAGGGCGAGCCAAGCGGGCAGGGTCGGGCTCCATGCAGGGTCTCTGGGTGAAGGTTGAGGGCAGAGCCGCGCAGACACCCGGGCACTTGTGCTGCAGACACACCACATGCGGCCAGGGTGTTTCCCTCAGTGTCTTGTTGGTCACCGTCTGGGTTTAACTCGCAGTCTTCTGAAAGGAAGCGTGCACTCTCTGGGGTAACTGAGCTGAGGACCCTGGTCCTGTTGTGGGACTGAGACCCTCTGGGGAGCAGTGACAGTCCTTAAGTTCCCACGCAGCAGCTGTGTTAAAGATGCAAAGCAGCCTGCCTGTGGGGGCTGGCCCCTGAGTCAGGTACGCCAGTGTCCACTTTAGCTGTGTCCCTGGGGCTCGCGTTCTTGGTGATGCCCAGTGCCCCCGGGACAGGCAGCCCGCACGCAGGGAAGAAGCCCAGCTAATGACCACAGGGTCACAGAGGGAAGTCTGCATGCTGCTAAGTTGAGAGTCTAGCAGAGCCTGGGGTCTGGAGAGCCTGTCTCTTGGTCTGAGATGCTTCTACCTGTTGCCCGGACTGTTGGCCGTGGTGCCCAGTCCCCTGCCTACCTGTTGCTCAGGCCGTGAGGGTCCTGGAGCTTTGCCAGGATCGCAAGAAAGCTCTGGGGAAACTCAGGCGCCCACATGGCCTCCACCACCGGAGAAGCCATCTCCAAGGGCCTGAGGCCGAGGGTGGCCGGGGCTGGTGGCTGGAGTCACGGGCAGGCAGCCATCCCGTCCTGCCTGGGCCATCAGCCCCGTGACCTTGCCTCACAGCCAGCTCTGGGCTGACCTTTCTGCTGGGCACCTGGCTTTTCTTTCCCCGAGTTCGTGACGCTGACATTCCATGCTGAGTCCTGACCTCGCAGAAGCCAGTGTGCACACTCGGCAGTGACCGAGGAAGGCGCCCGGCTTCCGAGCTTCGGGGGCCGCCCCCAGGCCACCCTCTGACCGCTCCTCTGAGCTGGGCCTCACAGGTGCCCACTCTTCAGCGTCTCCTCAGGTTGCAGATCCCAATGGGCCCCCATGCCCCCTCCCCACCCCATGTCACGGCTGTGTCTTTGTGGCCTTGACCACAGGGAGCCGTGCCTCTGATCCTGAGACACACGTGTGTGCACAGCCCGTGTCACTTGCTTGGAGCAGCCGTGTCCAGAGTTCACTGAAGCCGGGGCTTCAGTCAGTCCCCGTCCTTCACCCTGAGGGCCCTGGGCTGAGCTTTCTCACCTCATCTCCTGGTGGGAATGGGGGGCCGAGGAGAGAGTGCAGATGGACCTCTGTCCACACCAGGGCCCGGCTGGCCTCGCCTCGTCTCAGAGGACCCATCGGCCTCCTGGCCGGGCAGGTGCTACAGCATTCCCCCTACGTGGGCGGAGGGCTAGGGGTGTCCGTCCTGGGCCTACAGGCCCTAAACTTCCACCCGAAGGCCGAGTGGAGCCGCATGGGGCTGGGTGCAGGCAGGAGGGCGGTGGGGGGAGAGCCACTGTGGTTGGTGGCCTGGCCAGTGTCCCTGGGCGTCCTGGAACCTTGCGAGTCAGCTCAGCCATGTGGCCGGGTGGCTGGGCGGGGTGGGGGCTCGTGCGGGCACCTGGCTAGGCTTCTCCTGCTGTTATTAAACCCCAGCTTTGTGGGCTCCCTCACAGCTCCAGCCGGGGACAGGGATCCGTGTTTCCAGCTCTTTCCATGTTAAACCTGCTGCACAGGGGAGCTGGGAGTTGGCCGCCCGTGTGTCCGGGGCCCTGCTGCTGGCCCTGGAGAGATGAGTTGGGGGAGGGGGCTTGGATACTCCTTGCTGTAGGTCTCAGCTCCTTGCTGTGGGTCTGGCCTGCGTGCCGCTGGCCTTGGTGTCTGGACCTGGTGGTGGAGAGCCCAGGCATTCGGGGGGACTGGAAACTGTTCACCTCTAAAGGCCTCCATGGGGTCAGCACTGTCAGCCGTCTTGACCAGCGACTGCTTCAGGCTGCTGCCCGGCCTCGACTCTGCAGGGAGGGGTCTGAGCTTGGAACAGAGGAACGATGGGGGCGGGTGAATCAGGGGCCTAAACTGGTGGGAACAAACATGGGCGCCCTTTTCATGAGGGTGTGGGCCAGGAGCCCAGCACAGCCACACCAGGCCTCCCCTGCAGAGACCGTCACTCACGGCGGAACGAGGGGGCTGAGGGTGGACACCGAGGGCCACCGGCCATCAAAACCTGAGGCGGCCTGAGTCAGGCGTGAGGCCAGCCCCAGGCACAACCTCATGGAAAGACTTGGTGACTCCTGGTCCCCACGAGGCGCTCACACAGAGGTCACCCCAGGCCGGCCCCTGGGCCCCCAAAGAGTCACAGCCCTGGATGCGCAGCTGCCTGGACCAAACGCGGGAGGGTGAGCCACAGTCCTTCTGATGCAGCTTTCATGGCACTTGGTGAAACCCAAAAGCAACCCACTTATTGGTTCGTTTGGTCTGTTCTGCCCGCCATACATCGTCAGCCTAATCAGAGGAGTCAGATCCCCAGGAGGGGCCGTCCCAGCAGGGCCATTGCCACGGACAGCCAGGCTGCCTTGCCGGCTCGTGCCCCACGTCTGCCTTAGAGCCGTGAAGCCGGTCCATCTCAGCATGCCCGAGCCTGCGGTCACTCCGTCTCTTGGGGTCCCCTTGACGCTCCTGCAGAGCTGCCGGGTGGCACCCCCAGGATGGCTGGGGGGACCCGGAGAGGATGGACCTCCTGCCCTGTCGGGCTTGGCCAGAGCTCCCACCAGCATGAACCTGAGGTCTCAGCACCTGCGGCGGTTGTGAGGTTCCCACCCCGAGCTGGGAGCTTGTCCTCTGGGACCCAGGATCTGGCACAGGTGTGTGGGGAGGCCGGAGCTTGTCCGCAGAGGATGAGATGTTGCTCTTGCTGTCGTGGGCCCAAGTCCCCTCATGCTCTGGTCTCGCCGCCTGCCCCCACGGCTCCCTTCCACCCTGGACGCGCACAGAGGTGTCTGCTCACTGGGGCTGACGGCTCGGGCAGCTCCCGTCCCAATTCCTGCCTCAGAAACCATGCCCTGAAGTTATGCTGCGGGTGTCTGTATTCACGGCTTGAATGTCACAGAACAAACAGAAGACAGTTTGGGCTTTGGTCTCTGGACACAGGACAGCCTCTCCCGTGCGGGCGGGGGCCAGGAGCGCCGGAACTGCTGAGGCCAGGAGGGCTCACGGAGAGTCCTCGTCGCGGGGTGGGCTCATGCCCGTGCGGCTCAGGCTCATGCCCTCAGGCGGCTCTGCAGGCGCCGGGGCGGCGTCTCCCACAGAGGTCCCAGCCTGCCTGGGGAGGCTACAGTCAGCTCAGGTGCTGGGGGTGCCAGGTCAGGGAGGCGGAGCTGGCCCACCTGGCTCGCAGACACCCCCCTCACTGTGTCCCCCTTGCTCTGTCTCACCCCCTCGCTGTCTCCCCCTCACTGTGTCCCATGTGTCCCCCTGTGTCCCCGTCTCCCCCTCACTCTGTCCCCATGTCCCGTGTCCCGTGTGTCATGTGTGTCCCGTGTGTCCCCTCACCATGTCCCATGTGTCCCCCTCACTGTCCCCCATGTCCCCCTGTGTCCCCCGTGTCCCCTGTGTCCCTCACTGTCCATGTCCCGTGTCCCCCGTATGTCCCGTCTCCCCCTCCGTGTCCCATGTCCCGTGTCCCCTCACTGTGCCCCCGTGTCCCCTCACTGTGACCCCGTGTCCCACGTCCCGTGTCCCCTGTCTCCCTGTGTGTCCCCTGTGCCCCTCCATGTCCCCTCAGTGTCCCCTGTGTCCCGTCTCCCCCTCCCTGGGTCCCATGTCCCCTGTGTCCCCCACCGTGCCCCCTATGTCAATGGACAGTGAGACCCTCTCTCTGGACCATGGCCCCGCGGCCTCAGCCCTCTCCCCTCACTGACCAGCCTCCTCCCTGCTGTCCGCCTCCAGACGCCGGCACCGGGCTCGGGGTCTCGCAGCTCAGCACCCGCATGGGGCAGGTGCCTTGGCAGCAGCCCCTTGGGCTGTGGGCTCAGCCCGACCCCGGCTCTTGCGGCAGCAGAAACCGTGCTCGTTGGGCCCTCGGTCCCCTCCTAGCTGGACGTCACCAGACCGGGGGCCGTGGGGTGAGCTCCGAGGCCACGCAGCCGGCAGATGCTTCCGGCCGGAGTCCACCCACCCACTTACGGTGTGGGCGCTGGCCCTCGTCCCGGGTGTGGCCATGTCCGTCCATCCATCCGTCCGTCAGGAGAGTGCCTCTTCTCTGCGTCCGTCACTCTTATCCAGTCGTCTCCGTCTGGATGCCGTGCCAGGTGTCCTGACGAGAGCGGGCAGGTGTGCCAGGACCCCTCGTCCGCCGCATGCTGCCTGGAAGTGCCCCCGCCAGGGCTGACTCGCTGGGGTCTCTGTCTCGGTCGCCGTCCCGGGACCGTGCGGAGCCCCCAGGGTGGGCGCGGGGGTCATCTCCTTAAGAGCACGGGTTTCTTCCCAAAGGGAGCCGTCGAGATGGCCTCGTGCTGGGGCTTCAGGGTGGGGGCGAGCGCGGGGTGCAGACACGGGAAGACGTCTGAGCGAGGAGGCCCCGCTCGGCCGGGTCACCGAGGAGCCGGAGCCGTGCGCCCGTGAGGACGCGGGGGCTGCGTGTTGGGGGGCCGCAACCTGGGCCACGTCCACCGTCCGTGGTGGGGACTCGGGGTGCACACGGGCCCACGACCTGACGGCCGCTCAGACGCCCTCCTGTCCTCCTGTCCCGCCCTCCGCCTTGCCGGTGGTGGGGGCCCAGCCCGCCGCGAGGCAGGCAGGCAGCCCCGGCATTTCCCCACAGCACCTCCAGAGCAGGTGGGGCGGGGGGTGCTGGTTAAAGCGCTGGAGGGGCACCTGAGGAAGGAGGTGAGCCTGCGCTGGCGCCCGGCTGAGGACCCGGCGCGGGAGCGCAGCCCCAAGGGCGCTGGCGTGACCTGCCGCACGTGCGGCGCCGAGGCCCCGGGCCCTGCACGTCGGCGCGGACGCAGAGCGTACCGGCGCCGTCCGGGCCGCGCGTGCGCAGGAGCGGCCGCCGGGCTTGGGTGGTTTCAGCGCCAGGGCTGCCGGGTCGGAAGGCCCCGCCCCAGCGCGCCCCCTGCCGCTTCCAGTGGTCCTGGCTGGAAGCCGCCCCCGCTCGGCGCCAGGGTCCGCAGAGCCGCGGCCAGGGGCCCGGACCAGCCCAGGCAGGCGGCCGGCTCCTGGAGAGGCCACCTCGCCCGGGCGGGAGCCGCCTCACACCCGGCTTCTCAGCATGCAGCAGGCGGGCGCATTGTGCCGGTGGGACTGGCGTCTACGTCAAGGCCCCCGGCCTGCTCTCCCCGCCGCCTCGCTGGGATGTGGGGCTCAGGGCAGGAGCCCCAGTCAGGAGGCACGCAGGGCTCAGACCCAGTCGAGGCGTCTCCTGAAGTGGCTTCCACGTGGGGACCCAGGCTTCGGGGACGGTGCTTACTGCAGAAGCCCCAGGCTGTGGCCGCAGCTGACCACGGGCATGCAGATTGGAGGGGAGGGGTCGCCTCTGAAAGTGGTTCCGCGCGCATGCCCTCGGACGTGGGGCCCACAGGCACACCGAACCTTGGGGACCCAGCCTGGACTCGGAACAGCCCTGGGCCCAGCGCGTGCCCTCCTCTGGGGCCGGCGGTCTCTGCATGGGGCGGCGTCCATGTGGGGAAGTATCACACCTACGCGGGAGGGGCGGGGCTTGCAGACACACTCACGGGGCCGTGGGAGACCCGCAGGAAGGGGGACACGGAGTCACGGGAGACCTGCACCTAAGGGGCCGCAGGAGACCCACAAGAAGGGGGTCACGGAGTCATGGGAGACCCGCACCGTGGGCCGCGGGAGACCGGCAAGATGGGGGACAGGAAGTCTTGGGAAACCTGCACCCACAGGGCCGCATGAGACCCGCATGAAGGGAGACATGGAATCTGGGGAAACCCGAACCCACAGAACCGCCGGGAGACACATACCCATGGGAGACCCACAGGGCTGCTGCGGGAACCAGGACCTGCGAGTGTCTCCCGATGTGCAATCCACCCGGTACAGCTGGCCCTTCTTCGCGTCCGCTGGCAGCCAGTGAGGCATCCCTGAATCCTGCCCCATGGTGTCTGGAGCCCCTCACACAAAGCCCTGGCCAGCCCTGGGCTCGAGAGAGCAGTCTCCCGCCCAGCAAAGGACCGCGAGTGTGGCGTGGGGACCGGGCAGGTCAGGGCTGTGGTAGTCGGCCCGGCTGATGGAGCTCGACCAGCAGCGGGAGTGCGGATGCCTGCCGCGCCCACACCTGCCGTGCTGGACAAGTCCTGGCCAAGGATGCTGGGGACACCACACCTTTCCACCCTACGTGACTGTGGGGACGTGAGCGATGACCCTGACTCTGCCTACAGGAGGCTGCACGGTGGCCATCACCCGCTGTGCTTCTCCCCGGCCTTCCAGCTGCAGCACTGCCTGGGGACCTGGTGCCTCCCTTCCCACATAGGCGGGAAGAAGGGGAACAGGGCTGGGGAGGGGGCACAGGGAGGGCAAGACCAAAGGGAATGACTCCGCTGGGCATCCCAGGTGCAAGCCGGGACCTGGCGACGCTGAGCGGGGCCGCGTGCTCTCATGTCAGTGTCCCCGGGTCCCAGCTGTGCGGCCACGGCGCTGCCCAGGCGCCCTGTGGACGGGCTTCGGGAAAGCCAGTCCTGGTCCTCCAGGCTACTGTGGGTTGCAGGCACCAGCCATAACAGAGAACAGATGTGCACCCGCACTGGCTCGAGACCGTGTTACAGCAAAGCCACGTCTGAGAGAGGATCTTTATTTACTTAAGGCGGAGGCTGGGTGCCGCGGAGGCCTGCAGGCTGGGATGGCGAGGGGCGTTCCTGCCACGCGCGGCCCACCCCGCTGCTAGAAGGCCAGCCCCCCCACACACACACACACACAGGAAGAGGCGAAGATGTGATCAGGAGGGTCTGGTGACAGCTCGTTGTCCTTCCTCCGTCTGCGCATGGCAGCGCCGGGCGTCTGTTGTGAATTCAAGTGTGCTCTCGCCAGTCGCTCTCCGGGGAACGCGACCATTAGGGTGTCTCTTGTGAGTGTGTGTGTAAGAGGCAGCAAACAAGGAGAAATGAGACACAGGAAGTGAGCCAGCGGCCGTGGTGGAGCCCAGCCCACCGCAGACCCCAGGGCATGGGGCTCAGCGCCCTCGGGGCCTGGTCAGGCCCACAGCCTGGAGGGAAGGAAGGGACCATCCAGCGCCTGTGGTGCCACTTCCCAGCCCGGCTTTCCGCACCCTGGGGGTACCCAGAGACACTGCACCGGACCCTGTGACCACAGTTGCGCGTTTTCCCCTGGGAAGGAAGCTGTGCGCGGAAAGGAGGGCTGGCATTCTTGCTGGTGTAAAAGCGTTTCCTTATCTAGCGGCTGAAGGCTTTTCTCCTGCAGCAAATGGACGCTCGCCTTTTCCGTTGGATTTTTGCTGATCTCTGAGCGCCATCTTCCTCTCTGCTCAAGTTCACCCCGTGTCAGACGTTTATCAGATAGGATGTCGGTAGCAGCCGAAACGCAGTAGTACATCCAAGTTAAAATTTTCACTTTGATTGCTACAAATCCATGGGCCCTTGGGCCCAGGCTTCTGCTGCAGCTCACAGACGGGTTTTATAGCACGTTAGTGCCGCCGGAGAGTCCAACGGAAACAGTGCTCTCGGCCTGAGAACCAGCTGCAGCTGTCCGGAGCCGATGGCTCACACCCTCGTTTTAATTGGCTGGGAGAACCAGGCAGGAGACACACAGGGACTCAGTCAAAGCGTGTTTGTTTTCGGAGGGTATCCTAGCCACAAGCCCGGCCCGGCGCTCCCATCTGCAGCTCATGTTTATTTAATTTTTTTTTCCTCCTCGCAGTTCCAATCATAAAAACGGAGCCCAGCGATGATTATGAGCCTGCCCTCACCTGTGGACCAATGAGCCAGGGCCTGAGCCCGCTCCCCAAGCCTTGCTACGGCCAGCCGCTCGCCCTGCCGCCCGACCCGGGCACCTGCCTCATGCCCGGCTTCCCGCCCCGTCCGCAGGGCAGCGCCAGCCCCGAGCTCCACGACCTCTCCTGCGCCCCTTACGGCACGGCCACGGCCGGCCCGGGCCACAGCCCCCTCGGACTTCCGCGGCCAGTCGGCGGGGTCCTCGCCAGCCAGGAGGCGCCGAGACCCTCGGGCGTGCCTCCCGGGCCCCCCCAGCCGCCGCCCCCCACTCTGCTGCAGCCACAGGTGAGTCCGACGTCGAGCGGTAGCTGCTCCCTGGGGCGCCAGCCAGCGCTCTGTCCCCACAACCCCTCCTCTCCGCTGCCGCCCGGGACCCGAGAGCCGACCCGCCTGCAGCCCTGTGGCCCAGCGCTCCCCTGCGGGACGGGCCACCAGCAGCACCAGCCACCCGAGGTTCCGAGCAGCGAGCCCGCCGCCACCCGGCCCCTGCCGCCGCCCGAGGTGTGTGAGGACAGTAATCGTAGTCTGGCCCCCATTCCCGTAACGGTCAAGCGAGAGCCTCAGGAGCTGGACCCGCTCGACCTGGATGACGGTAAGTGCCCGCCACAGCAGGCGCGCGCCCAGCCCTGGGCTGAGGGGCCCCAGGCTGGAGCGTGCCCACCTCCCCGGGAGTGTGCCTGGCGTGTATCATGCCAGAAGGCCCCGGCGGTCAGCAGTGCCACCGCTGGCCAGTGGGGGGCGCCATCCCCACCCAGTGGGCGCCTGTGCTGTGCATCCTGGGGGCACGTGGCCCTTGTGGCGATGCCAGGTGTGCTGACCACCCCTGGAGCACGGCCTCCACCAGCGGAGATGTCCCATGAGCACAAGAGGCCTCCTTGGACTCGGCTGTGGGCCCAGCTTGTCGCTTAGCGTCTGAAGCGCCTCTGTAGTTACGTGAACCATCCTGAAGTGGTCAAATAGCTGAAAGTGAGTGGCTTTCACCGTGTTCAGCTTGTGAAACCATGTGTTCTGTGCGTGTTTGCTGTCGCATCAGCCCTTTGCAACCCTAGACTGAAACCCTCCCAGCTCCTCTGTCCATGGGATTCTCCAGCAAGAACACTGCAGTGGGTTGCCCAGATCCGGGGGCTCTTCCTGACACAGGGATCAATTCAAGCCCATGTTTCTCCTGCACGGGCTGGCGGGCTCTTCACCACTGTGCTGCCTGGGAGCCCAGTAATCAGATGGGGAGGGGTCGGCACTCCAGCACACCCACCTAGCGCAATGCCTGCTCCGCATGGACAAGTTTGGGTGGATGTAGGGTGTGCTTTTGGGATGCCTGCAGTTAGGTTGACGATGCAGACTTTCTGATACAAGGTCTTCCTGTGAAATGATGGCAGACGGCACCTGGTCGAGAAGTTTATTCTCTTGCTTTGGGACAAGATGCCAGGGCCCCCAGGTTTTGTCACTAAGGTGACTCGATGCTCGTGTGGGCGTCTGGCCTGTCAGCCAGCAGCCCGTCTCCCCGGTGTAAGTCACTCCCCGAGCAGGGTATGAGCCAGTGCCCACCTGCCGCCCAGCTCCCCAACTGCAGGACTCGGGGAACCCGAGAACCTCAGGACAGTCCTGGGCACGGCCCTATACCCCAACCCCCTGTCAGCTACTTGGCCTTTCTGCCTCCACCATTGAGGCTCCTCGCCTTTTCCCTGAAATCGGAGCCAGACACATGGGCGTCTTCCTTCCATGACTGCCGTCTCCCCCACGCCTGTGTTCTGCCCCAGGGACCCTCCGGGGAGAGTCGCTGGGCGTGCTGTCCCAGGCGTGGGCACAGGGCCCCCAGCACCCACCCTCACCCTTGGTGCCCATTCCCACCTGAGGTGCGGGTACAGCCGGACCCGGGGCACATGGGCCTTCCTGGTGGGGACACCTGGTCACAGCCCCGAGCCCAGTGACCAGGAGGGCCCTGGGCCTGGCAGGACCCCGTCTGCTCGGGTGGACCCCAGGCCTGGCAGGTCCCCGTCTGCTCGGATGGACCCCAGGGCCCCGGGCCTGGCAGGTCCCAGTCTGCTCGGGTGGACCCCGGGCCTAGCAGGTCTCTGTCAGATCGGGTGGCCTGGGGCCCCTCTGGTGCCTCTCTGGCTCCTTCCTCACGCAAGCTCACCGGCTCATGTGTGTTCTTGTTCCTAAATACTCGCTTCACAGCAGGCGCCCCCTTTGCAGGCTGTGCTTGTGGGTCCCTAGAGAGGCCATCTCTGCTCACCCTGGTCCCACCCCGGGACCCACTCGCTCATGGGAGCTGCCATGTAAACACGAGTCAGCCCTTTGTCAGTCCTCGGAAGACCATCTGGCGCAGAATAAAGGTGTCATGAGCATGGCAACCTGAGTCCCCAGCCTGGATACCAAGGGGGTGGGGCAGTTCTCACTGGTCCTTTCTGACCGGGATGGTGACGGGGGTATGCAGGTGTCATGGGGCAAGCAGGGGCCTCAAGGGGTTTCTGTAATGCTTGGATGACTTAAGCAGGCAGCAGAAATCTAATCCGTCACTGGCCTCACCTTTACACGTCATATGTGGTCGAGGTGTCCGAAAATTAATTTGTGAAGAGGGTTGGTGTCCAGGGGTATGCGCAGTGTGACCCCGAGACCTGATCCCAGGGGCGTGTGGTGCAGCCCTGAGCCCTGCGGGCTGGGGCTGATCCCTGATTTAGAAACAGGTTCCTGTGAAAGGTCTGGAGGGGATTGGGGGGACTGTTGGAATTCATTCCAGGCCATGTGAGTCTCTACTTGTGTCTGGGTTTGAATTTGCAGCCCAGCCCAGGAAGGTATAGACAGAGAAGATGGAAACAAGGGTGAAAAACTAAATCAGAAAATTAGAAACCATTGGTTTCAAGTAGCCTTGACATTAACAAGTGGACACTCCATACTTGTCGTTTGAGCCCAGGAAGAGGCAAGAAACAGGGGTGACTGACGGTACAGACCAGGAAACTAGGACGGGGAGGAGGGTGCAGGGGAGTCTCCTCCCCGCAGGACAGAGGGGCTAGCTCTGGTGGCACTGGGGGACCTGCCCTGCCCTCTCCTGGGCTTTGTCCTGTGAGCCCGGGCACCACCCCCAGGGCAGGAGGGCCCGCGTTTGCTACGGCTCCCGTGGGGAACTCAGCCTCACACAGGCTCAGGAACAGAGCGACTGCGCGTCTGACCCCACGGTGATGGCTCAGGGCACTTCTGCCAGGCCAACCCCATGGTAACCGTTAGAGTGACTCCTGCCAGGCCATGTGCCCTCCCCACTGGGCTCTCAGAGGCGCTGTGCTGGCTGATAGGAGTCAGGGGCCTATGGGGGGCTCCTCGGGCTTGCTTGTGATGCTCATGGTGCTGGGCCTGTGAGCAGTGAGAGCTCATTTCATGTGTGTTCTGGTGTTTTATTTGAGGTTTTCCAGAAATGTAGAGTGAAAAGGGCAATAATAGTAGGATAGTATGTCCAGTTCTAGGGAGCCAGGGCGTTTGGAGCGCATAAGTGAATCTTTCAGAGACAGGAAAGGTGCCGTATCTTAAACAGGATGCCCATGCTCCGTGCAAAGCAAAGCCCTACAGGCAGTGGGTCAGTGCTCGTGCCAAATCTCTGTTCGCTTCGAGGGCATGCCTCAAGTGAACCCCGTTTCTTTGTTTTTCAGGTGTTTCTGCTGTTGTATCAATAGTGTCTGGTCCATAAGTAACTTTGGTTATAATTTATTCTTTGGTTCAACAACATTCATGAAATTTAAACTTTCAATTTGTGTTTCTCAATTATGGCGGTATCACTGGATACCTTTTTTTAAAAAAATTAGCTTTGTGGTCTCTTATTTTAAATGTGGATTGAATGTGTCATAAAACCTATAGTGTTTCCTTGGTGATTTCCGTGACCTGCTCCTGGCTGGGCTGAGCTACACAACCGCCCACAACTCCCCCTCTGGGTGTATACATGGCAGTTCACACACACGTGCACGGCGGTCTGTGTCCTGGACTCGCTCCTTGGCTGTACGTGTGGGCAGCTCACACACGTGCTCAGTGGTCTCTCTGTCCTGGATTCGCTCCCTGGGTGTACACATGGTGGTTCCCACACGTGTGCACTGCAGTCTGTGTCCAGAACTCACTCCTCAGATGTGCGTGTGGGTGGTTCACACTCACGTACACGCTGAGCTCTGTGTTCTGTTGTTCCCGTTGGCGTGGCTCTGCTGGCAGCATTGTGAGTGTCCCAGAAGCTCCAGGGCCTGTCCTGTCTTTTCGTGGGGGGCCCTGTGTTGCTGACGTGAGGACCCTCTTTGTGAGCCAGTGATGGTCTCAGGGTGTCGCTTGTTTGCTGCTGCCAACCCCGCCCATGTGTCCCCCCAGCCCACCCCGCGGCCTCGGCCACAATCGGCCCTTTCAGGCCCCTCCAGGGGTCTCAGGTTTCCAGAAGTCTCGATGTCATTAAAACAACAAGCAGGTGGAGCAGGCGGCCAGGCCGTGTCTGCCTGAGTCTGGCTGTGCACCCCCCGCCCCGGCACCCCCCTTCCTTCCTGAGCTGGGGCTGCTCTGGGAGCGAACGCGGACTTTCCTCATGGAAAGTTTTACTAACCTGGCCCAGGGCCCAGCTCTGAGGCCTCCCCACTCCTAGTGATGATTGAAAGAGTCTGGATCAAACACGCTGGGTCATTAGACGGTAGGCTGTACCCGCTGGGCGGAGGGTGCACTCGGCCATGCACGGGCCCTGAGGGTCAGTCCTTATGGCACAGCGTCTGGAGGTGGTCGGGGTGGGGACTACCGTCAGTCTGGTGACCTGCAGGCCTCATCTCCCAAGACAGGAGTCCCAGGAGCAGAGCATCTCTGAGTCAAGAGTCTGGAAGGGCACAGAGCCCTTTCCACACTCGGCCCTGGGAGCCTTGCAGGGACATTGAGTCTGTCTGCACAGGGACCCTGAGCCAGGCTTCCAGGGACGCCATGCCTCCAAGGGTCAGATGGTGTGAAACTTTGGAATAAATACCCTCCTCCCTGTGTAGATGGACCTGAGTGACAGCTGGTGACGGCAGGAGCCCTGGACTCTGCCACCCCACCCTGGGCGGCGATCAGGCCTTGTGCTTCTGTGGTCTTGGCCGGTGCGTGCATTGCTGCTGCACCCGCGCTGCTGGGACCTGCCCCTCGAGAAAGGGGGGAGGCAGGGGCCGCTCTGAGTGTCCGCTGAGTAAGGGCCTCTATAAATAGGCGCTGCGCCTGGCCCCTGGGACGCAGCCTGCTGGGCCGTGACGGCGAGCATCTCCTGGCCTCCTGCAGCTCGGGTGACCCCACGGCTTCAGTGTCCGTTGCTCAGGGCACCGCTCGGATGCCAGATGCCGACGTGAGCAGGAAGCGCGGGCCGCCCGACCCTCATCCAGGGTTCTTCAGCCCAGTTGCTTTCTGGGCACTTGAGGGGCATCTGGTGGTTTGCTTTCAGCTAATGTTAACCCTCTCCCTTAATCCTAGGTCTTAGCTTAGTTCCTTCTCTAAGTAGAGAATTGTTTGACGTTACTAATTTGAGGGAAAGAAAGAGGAATCTGACGTGGGGGGAGGAAGCGGAGGGAAGAGCTGGGAAGGTTTCGTGGTGCCAGAGCCACTTGACTCTGCTTGGGCCAGAGGCTGGTGCTGGCCTGCCGTGCTGGGCCCGCGGGCGTGTCTTGGTGCGTGGTCCCTTGTGGGCTGGCCCTGAGGGGAGAGTGTTGGCTGGTGAGCGCGTCAGGACCAGAACGTGGTCTTCCTGGGGGATGTGCCTCTGCAGAGAGGTGGGCACCTTCCCGGGGGGCTTAGTCAGCACCACCCCCGTTCCAGGCCTGCTCTGCATGGCTTCGCTCTCCAGTGCCACACGTTTCAAAGCTCTTCCTCGCTGAAGAACAAGCAGGCCTGGCAGGTCCTTTCAGACACGTGAGCCCTCGACTGGCACACGGCTGTGCTCTGTCCCCAGAGCGTGACACTGGGGAAAAGGTGCTCAGAAGCCCCGCTGCTGATGGGCGGTCAGGCCTGGGGTCTCTGAGGAGTGGTGCTCGGGGCCGGAGGGCCCTGTCTACATCTGCTGGACGCCTGTATTTTCGAGGCAGCGGCTGTGTGGCTGCCATGCCCTAGAGGGCCAGGAAGAGGACCAACAGTGTGTGGCACTTCTGAGTGACCTTTCTGATACAGGAGAGTCCCCTCCATGTGGATTCCTGACGGACAGTGACTGCCTGGCACAGCCATCCACCGGGTCCAGGCGAGAAGAACCCAGGTGGTTGGTGTTCGCGAAACTGCGTTCCCATCAGAGCTGCGTGTGTCCTACCTGACACATATCACCAGCACACAGGAAACCCAGATGACAGGAATAGTGCCAGTGCATGGGCTGGGCTCCTTCCAGAGCGACTGTACATACGATCTCTGTTGACGAATTCAGCCTCACAGCAGCCCTGAGCAGGCAAAACCACCGATTCAGCCCCTGCTGACAGAGAGGGAGGCTGAAGCTCGGAGAGAGGTATCACTGGAGCTGCTCGGAGCACGGGAGGAACAGAACTGGGGCCCGCTGTGACCCGCCCGCCAGCCCCGATGTCAGTGCTGGCTCTGGGCCCCCAAGATTGAGCTGTGTCATTAAGATGCGGTGAGCAAAGATTCCTGCTCAGGAGTCTAGCTTTCATGTGTGGACTTGCCGCGAAAGCCAAAGAGAAGTGTGAAGTGTGGTATGTGTTTCCTTCATCAGAGAATCTCTGTTATTAGTGAAGGCACTTTTTGATGACCCAAGGAGAACTGGAGGAAAGGCAGGACTTCCAAAGTGATGCAGAGAGGACTTTGGTGAGATATCAGTCCCTGAAAGCAGTAAAAACACTGACACAAATTTCAGATCGATCATTCCAGAACCTGACGACTACCCAGAGGCGGCGCAAGCTGGAAAGCACTTATTCAAGGGAAACTGGACCTTGGGAAACTGGATCTGTGGTGCTGTAACTCGGGGCTATTCCCCTCCCCCTGCTCCATGGAGTGTAGCCACATAGCCCAGTTCAGTCCCTGGTCGGGGGAACTGTGATCCTACTAGCCGTGTGGCATGGCCAAAAGAATAGACAAGAAAACATGCGGGATGGATGTCTGCAAAGCAAATGTCTGATAAAGGACTTATACTTAGAGCGTGTAAAAGCTGCATATCTCAGTAATAAGACAGCCTAGTCAAAAACTGGGTAAGAGATTTACGTAGACATTTCTCCAAAGAAGATACATGAATGGCTAATAAATACATGAAAAGACACTCCACATCGTTAGTTCTGGGGAATGCCAGGAAGACGCCTTTTCACACCTGTGAGAGATGCTATGAAAAATCAGACAGTAGCAACTTGTGGAGAGTGCGTGGAGAAATAGAACTCTGGCAGGTTACCAGTAGGGATATAAGGAGTGTAGTCACTTGGGCTGTGCCTTTGCCAGAAGACCTGACAATCCCATGCTCAGACATCCACCCCGAGAAATGAACACATATGAAGACTTGCATACAAACGTCCTTAGCGGCATTGTGTGTAATATCCAAACATGTGGAACAAACTAAATGTCCATGGAACAGATTTTCAACAGTGCACTATATCCATGCCCACAAGGAGGAATGCAGTACTGATTTGTGGTAGGACATGGTTGAACCTTGAAAACATACAGAGTGAAAAAGCCAGACACAAAGGACCACATTTTATGTGGGTCCATTTGTATGAAGGTGTCCAGAGAGGCAGCCTGGGCTGGGGACGTTTCTAGGCCTGACCTGTTGTGCTGCTTCGTTGATATTACATACGGTTTTGCTAAAACACTCGATGCCAAAGGAGAGAAGTGCTTTGGAAGCGAAGGCGTGTGTGCGTCGTGCGTGTTTGCTTCTCTATGTGGAACACACACAGCCCTTTTTCAGGCGTGATGGGAGAAAACTCAAATTCTATTTTTATATGACACAAAATAATGCTGATAGCAGAGTTTCTCTTGGGGAATAAAAATACGTCTGCTTCTCCATCACTTACTGTTTAGCTAAATAAAAGTTCTCTTTAAAGTGTGAGCCATGTGGGTCCTCAACGTCGGCCGGGCCCAAAGCCTTGAGCCCCTTTATCCTTTTCAGTCTGAATTTTGATACCGGGTTCTTCCTTCCTTACAGATTACAAAGTGGACACTTTCATACAGTTCAGAATAAAGACGATCCATCCCCCTTCTCAAACATCCGCCCTTATCAGGCCCAGGGGATCCCGACTAATCACAGCCTGGTCCTGAGACAATGGGCTGTGCCGGCCTCCAGAGGACACAGACAGTTATCGCCCAGAACCCAGGGCCGGCTCTTTTCTGCTCTGAAGCAGGGCGCACAGTGCTGGATGTGTCCTCGGTCGGGCAGGGGGCCTTATCAGCCCCAGCCCGCCCGCCCTCCCCCGGGAAGGCTTCCCCACTCGCCATATCAGGCCGCACAGCTGTCGCTCTCCAGATACGGCCTGGGAGCGCCCTGGGCGGCGTGGGGAGACCACCGTAATGCCCCAGCTCCGGCCAGTGGGCCTGGCAGGAGGAAGCAGGGAGGTGTGGCCGGGCAGGCCTGGCGTCCAGATGTGAACCAGGTCCCACCGGCTCTCTCTGCCTCCTCTGGGGCTCCGGGGACAGCCCATCTCAGGCCTCGCCATCCTCTCTCCACGCTCCGAGCCGGGTTGGTTTGCAGGCCATGTCTGTGTGGAGGTTCAGCCGAGACTGGGCAGGGCCCCAGCAGTGGCCTCGGGAGCTAACTTCTCGCCTGTGAGTGTGAGTGAGGTTGGAGCGTTCTGTACAGACAGGAGACTCACAGACCAATGTCGGTGAATGAGAAGGTCACTGGGGTGGGGACACCCGGGGGGGCACCCAAGAGGTGGGGACACTGGGGGAACACCCAGAGGGGACCCCATGAGGGGGTGACACCCAGTAGGGTGGGGTCACCTGGGGGTGGGGACACTGGGGGACACCCAGGACAGACCCCCTGTGGGGAGATACCTGGAATTGGGGGGACACCCGAGGAGGACACCCAGGGTTTGGGGACAGCCAGTGGGGAGACACCTGGAAGGGGGGGTACATGGGGGACACCCGAGGGGGGCGACACACTCCTTCCCCCAAGGGTTTTCTCTGGGATTGTCTTTAGGACGGCGCCCAGACAAGACAGCAGCAGCAAGGTGGCCTGGCTGCATGTGATAAGAGAAGCCACACTGAGCATTTCCCCGTAACTGCTGTCCCCAGACTGAGGCTGGCCGGGCGGGGGCAGACCGCGTCACGTGGCGGGCCCGTCCCGGCTGCAGGAGAGCCTGCTGTCTGCTGCTCTTGGCCGGGCTCCTGGCTTTCACAGCGTCAGACTCAGAATCGCCTTTCTGTGCACTTTCCTTTTTTTTTGTCCACAGTAGCTGTTGCCAGCAAGCTGTAAACTACCGTATATCACTCAGATTTAAGAACCTAAACTTTAAAACAAATTAAATTCTTGTTGACATTGTAGTAAAAATTAGAATGGAACGGGCGGCTCAGTAGAAGCGACGTTCAATTATTTTTGTGGATTTAAGATTGTTCTCTGGGATTCGCAGGCTCCCAGGGCAGCAAGCGATTTCCTCTTGGCAGACAGTCAGTCGGAGGAAAAGCGGTGGTGGCTGCAGAAGTGGCCACCATGGGCCATCACCTGAGTGTTTGCTCTGGCGGCGCAGGGCCGTTTGCAGCCACGCTGGAAATGCAGTGGCCCGGCCGTGTCAGAGGGAAGATGGGCAGGCAGCTTTAAGGCATTTTAGTTTAAGAAAGGAGCTGAAATCATGTATTTTGGAGTCTGCCTGTCACCTCGGTGTTCTGCTGGATGGAAGATGGCCCTGGGAGCACAGGCCATTGTCCTCCAGCACCCGTCTACTGTCCAGGCAGCAAAGCACAGCACCCTCTGTCCTGCCTGGCACCCCCCCGGGCCTGTCACCCCCACACACACCCATCGCTTCCCCATACCTGTCACCCACACACCCATCACCCCACACACACCCATCACCCACCACCACACCCGTCACCCCACAGACACCCGTGACCCCCACACACACCCGTCACCCACCACCACACCCATCACCCCACCACCACCACACTTGTCAACCCCCACACACCCGTCACCCCCACACACACCCGTCACCCCACACACACCCATCACCCCCCCACACACCTGTCACCCCCCA